>JANAVB010010193.1:11337636-11516391 GCA_029216955.1 Iris pallida | reverse complement strand
ATTTTTCGAATAGAAGGTAATGGCAATTTTCCCTCCCATTCTTCTCATTTGGTTCTTGTGTGGATCCATTCTAAAATTGGGCTCGTACGGGCTGGCCAGTCTATGAGATGTTTTGGTTGAGACTCCGTTCTCAAGCCTTTGTATGGACCACCTTGGCAGGTTCACCAGTTGGCTTCATTGGGTATGACATGGCAAACATGTAGTCTCTTTCCTCTTTGTTACCGCTATGTCAGGCGTAAGGCTCGAGGGCCTTGATTTGACCAACTGGTCGGAAGTTGAAAGAATAGGTTCCTCGTTGACGTGGAGGAGTTCCCTATTAATAAGGGAGTGGCTCTTCACCTGCCTTCTTGATGAGCATGGTAACTATAAATAGGGCCCTGGGAGACCCTTTTCTCCATAATCCCTTTTGCTTATCTTCTCCATGCTGAGTACTCTTCTCTATTCATGTCTTTGAGCCTCCTATTTCTTTGGCGGATCTAGTAGTAGTCGTGGTGGCGGATATTGCCAAGTCTTCAGATGATACGAAGGTTGAAGCGCCAAAAAGTATTCTGATGCAGCGAGGAATGGTTCCGTATGCTCCCTTGTACAAGGAGATTCTCTTTCTGATGTAGGGATGAACCGGGAAGTGGCAAATCTCATAAAAATTGGGGTTCTTCGTCTTCTTACTGTTAATATCACCTTTTCTGGAGAAAGCATGCTTCCCTTGGCTTGGATGAGTAGGATTCTGATTACAGTCTTTTGGGTTGATTGCTTGTCCCCCATACTTTTTCTTCCATGTGATGTGGTTGATGGCCTGCTTGGGAGGAACGACTTTAACCTTGGGAAGAGGTTTAGAAGCTTCCTTAAAATTATCCCTCTTGCAACTTCTTGTCATCTTCTTTGTGATGACTTTTGGAAGAGGCTTGGAAGCTTATGAGTCTCTTGTGTTCGTTTCTACAGGGGAGGATGTGTGTGCTGATTCTCCCAAGAAGGCGACGTGCAAGTGTTGAGAAGCCAGCTATGACAAGATTCCATGCAGAAACAATTTCTTATATGCAATTGAAACATGTCAGATTTTTTTTGATAAGAGTCTTTGTCGTCTCTTTTTATAGGGATGTTAATATTTTATAGAGATATGATGGACGTAGTAGAATATATTTTGACAATCCATTTTGTTAGAGTTCGACATCTTATTAAAGGGTATGCTTTTATTCATGCTCTATAAAAGAAACTTATATAAAAGACATGGCCATTATGGAGCCACATGCTTCTTATCTCTTTTTTTTTGAATACGGCCGTAGGACTCTGGCCGCGAAATGTGCTTCTCACGCGTTTTCTTATTGAGAAGGAGATTTTTATAGTTACGGCCTGGACTTCTTCTTGTTTTTTTTCTTCTTCTTGTTTTTTCTTCTTCTTCTTCTTCTTCTTTCTTCTTCTTCTATCTTGTGGCTTGGAGGACCACGGGCTGAACTATTTTGTCCACAGATCCGTATGTACCTATATGATCTTGCCCTTTGTAGTCTTGAATGGGATCATTCCAGTTGCATGGTCATGCGCTGGTGCAAGGTTGACAATTTCCATCGTGGGCTTGTGGATCCGGACCACTCTCTCTTAGAATTTGACTCTAGGTAGACTGTCGAACTGTATCAACACCATGTTGGTTGCTATTATGTGTTCCTCGAGGTCGAGGTAATGGACTTTGAGTCGATGCGCCTTTAGATTTGTCCTTTTAGGATATAGCAATCCTTGGTAGTAATGTCGATGAATTGGTAGTAGAGACAATACTTCAGATTGTTCTCCTTTACTTGGGCTGGGCGCTTTGGCTCGGGCGGCCTGAGCATGTTGTTCTTCATTAGGACATTGAAGATGTCGACGACTTGGTCGTCAGCAAAGGAGTATATGTCCTTTTGTCGGGGCGAGTCTGCTGTTGGCTGCTTTTCCCCTCCTTTCTTTATGTTGACAGCGAGCGATTCTTTCCCTCTGCTGCTGCGACCGTCACTGTTGTTCTGAGGGTGCCTCCCTCTGTCTCCAGCGTCCAGGGCTTGGAGCTCGATCACATGAATGCCTTTTGTATTCTCTTGTCTTGGTCAGTGCTTGTGTTGAATGTCGCTCAATTCGAGTGCTGGCCTGTGTCCATGAAAAATTTGGTAGCTGGCATCAGACCCCTGCGGCACGTATCTATGAAGACCGTCTTAGGAGTCCCTGGAGGCATCTTCGGGGTATTTTGCCTGAAGCGCTCAATAAAATCACACATTGGCTCCTTGTCCCTCTGGACTGTATGTAAGTCCCTTGATTTTTTCGATAATATTTTTAATTATTTTTATGGATATTTAATTATATTTTAAAGTCAATAATGACTATAGTAGTATTTTCACATAGCTTTGATTTTGAAGCACAACAATTATCAAATTCTCAAACTAGTTCCATCTTCATATTTAGATGAGTCCACCTTTAGTTTGATATATCATGTCCTATCCAAACATATTTCTTTATGCTATATTTTTCATGTACAACTTTAGGGATAAAATAGTCATTTTAGTCTCTACCGTAAAATTTGACTAGTTTTCAAATAACAATTAAGGTCCAATTCTGATCCAAATTATTTGACCCAATATGTGGTTTTGATCCATTTCAAGTCTACTACGCATATGCCAATGGTATGACACTCAATTGAGTTTCCATGTGCTAATTATTTTTAAATGGCACATAAGACCCATATAGTGCAATTTCAGTGTTAGAATCAATTAGAATTATTTTTCGGGACTTAAACCTATTCAACCCAACTTAATGGGGACCATCCTATGTTTCCAACCCATAGTGGAACCGTATTAGATTGATTTATTCAAATTAAGTACAACCATGTGCCACAAATCCTTACATCATTGACAAAACCAATCAACCCATCCAAATATGGAAACCCACTAGACCCACCTTGCCAAAGTTAGAGATTGGAGGCCCAAACCTCAACCAAATCAATCCAAACAAGATCCATATGAAACCTAAAATATAAAACCCTATATTCTTTATTTTAACCATCAAAACCTCATCCCCTCTCCCCATCTGTTGCAAAAACTGAAATCCCTTTCCAGCTCAATTCAGCTGTAGCACCTTGTGGCGTAACGACAGTTTCGACCCCTTCTCGACCTCTTGTGACACTAAACAAATATTTTTGCTAATCTAACATGACACTATAATCATATCAAGCCTCCATATGTTTACAATCCCTTCTAATACACCAAAATAGCCCTACAATCAACCGAGTTCAAGATCAAAGTCTGAATTTGTTCCAGTAGGTACGTTATTTAGTATCTAGGGTTTCGTGCACTTTCCTACCTTATATTTTTGTGAAAAAAAAACTAATGGAATAACTTTGTGTCTTTTTTATATTCAATTGACCACCCACGTAGTTCTAAACCATTTGGCCGAGCGTCTGTTCTACCGAAATGTGTCCAAACAAGCCAGTTCTGTTGAGAGCCAATTTTCCACTTCCGGGCCACTTCGAACTTCATTATATTTTGGTAAGAAACTAAGGGTCCGTTTGGATAGACTTTCTAAAATTTTGTTCTAAAAATAGTTTCAGAAAACAAGTTATAAAGTTGCTTTCTGAGTAGAGTTATTCTGAGTTTGTGTTTGGTTACTTTCATCTGGAAAGTGATCTAAATTTTTTTTTTGTAGATTCTGTTTGTTAAAATATTTTTTAGAGAGAATTTTTAACCGTGTCCACACTATTTGTGTCCATCTATGTCTAATAAATAATTTTTGTATCTGACACACGTGTCCACCACAGATATCGAGGGTCGACGATGGGAGGAGGCGGCCAAGCTCGAGGCGGGGGGAGGCGGACGACCGAGCTCAAGGCGGTAGGAGGAGGCCGCCGGGTCGCACTCGCCCCAAAACCCTAACCCTAAGGCTCGTCACCATTGTTTTCCACCGCCCCGCTCGAGGCGGGAGGAGGCAGCTGAGCTCGAAGAGTTCGAAGAGGGAGGAGAGAGGAGTTCCAGTGGTCGACCGAGCTCGAGGAGAGCCTCCAAGGCCACCGGCTCTCGTGAGGTCGCCGACGTGAGGCCCACAGGCTCGTCGTCCTCAAGCCCTCTTCGTCGAGCGATCGACCGTTGTCCTCGAGCGGAGTTCCAGTGGTCGACCGAGCCCTCGTCGTCGAGCGGTCGACCGTTGTCCTCGTCGTTGTCATTCACGTCAAGCCCGGAGAGAGTCCTGGGTCGCCTTTGAAAGTGAAGAGAGGAAGAAAAGGAGAGAGAGAATATTGAGTGAGGTTGGGGTGGGGTTGGTTTGGGTGGGGCCCACCGAGCAGTGCAGAAAGAGTTTTCCTAAAACAACTCTGAGCTGCTCTCCGGAATGAATGTTTAAAAGCAAACTTTTGAAATTATTTTTGGAGTACACATTCTCAAATGCTTTGGACCAAACGCTATTTATTATGCTCATTGCATTATAACACAGAAAACTGAGTTAAAACTACTAACCAAATAGGCCCTAAACTTTCTAAGTTTTCTAATGTATATACTTTTGCAGCAATTTGGTTTTGTTTTCTATTTATTAAAAATCTAAACATTTTACCGTAATATCGAAAGACCAAAATCTATGAGTGCAATGTGTCCAATTTATTTAAAACTTTGTATCCCATTACCAAATTAATTGTTGTGCATGGTTTTATGATAAATATATAATTTTACCTATTTTTTATAATTTTTTTAGAATGAATGAATTCTAATTATTTATTTTTTTGGGACTCAAATTATTGACTAAGTCTAGGGATAGTATTGTAGAATCAATATAGGGCTTGTGTACTTGTTTTTCTACCAATAAAATACGATCAATAATATTATAGAATATTTGTAGATATTTTTCCAGAATTAAAAGTAATATTCTATGTTATTAATATACTATTTTTATAGGTAGATTTAATACCATATATGTTATATTATGTCGAATCAATATTGTTAGTTTTGGTATAAACTTATATTATTATGGTCTATATAAGGTAAGTCTATGTAAGGTGAGTGGCAGTGAGTTATTAATAATCGAATATTTATTATAGGTGGACATGACAAGAGTAGAGAGTACTTTGGAGTTGGTTAGACATGCGCACAGTCAAAGGTTACAGGCAAGTGTACCTTGCAATGTTACGGTTTACTGTCCTTTTCTTTTTATTGTTGCATTATTCTCATTCATTATTGTCATGACGTAGGATTGGTCGATATTTATTGTCCGTATCGTATTCGAGTGCCGATGTTATTTTATTGACATTGTATATCGACAATAGGTATTGCATGCATTATGTTGTGTTTATTGACATGATGGACCACATGACACGGACACAATGGATGATGATGAAATAATACAAGTTTGACAAAAGATATTCGAGGCTAGGGACTCTGTGATAGAATGTAGTACTAGCTCGCGTGACTTGTTACTGGTACATGATTCATACATGACTTTGTTGGATCGATGTCACCTCTAGAGGGGGTGAATAGAGTGCAACGAAAAATATTTACCAATATAAAAACTAAGCAGTTGAAGCAAATATACAAATAAACTTAATGAAATGAAGTAAAGCAATAAATAAGTGCAGACAAGAAAGCAATACACAAACACCAAGGTTTATACTGGTTTTCCTCTGAGAGGACTAGTCCAGTTCGCAAGAACTCTTGCTCGCTATAATCCACTATTTTGAATAGAGATTACACCGCGTAATTTACTCTGAAGAAAACGTCAACTTCAATACAATCGTGTTTTTATCTGAAGCCTACGATCAAGCTTCAAAACACCTTTCTGAGAAAAGCTTTTATACGCCAAGCTTGTACAACTTGATTACTCCTAGTTGGAAACCCCCGGCACTAGAAGAATGGGAGTTGTCTTGGAGATTTGAAGATTCAAGCTTTGTAATGTAGATAGGAAGCTTAGGAATAGATAGAGAAGATGAAGATTGAATGAGTGGTTAGAAATGACAAATTCTTCTCTATTTATATAAATTTTTTAGACAAAGTTTGGACAGAACTTGGTTAGGGCAACGTTCATAATTTTGAATATTTGAGATCCAAAAGACTAGGGAATGCTGCTGACCAGGAGTGATCCTAGGCGACCGAGTTCGGGGAGAACTCATGCCAAGTTTGGTTGCTAGGGTTGCAGGTCATTTGATTTGGTTTGGCTTTTGGATATTGGTTGGTTTGGGGTCAAGGATTGGATTGGTTTATTTTTGGTTCAAGATTGAACATCTAAATGCCAGTGTCCCGATGCACAACTTGTTTAGACTCAATAAAAGAAAAATACAGAATAAAGTATGAAAAATTAGTACAGATGAAATCTGCGATCTTCTGTTTCTTTTCATATCGAGCTCGGAGTTTTAAGTCAATTATCGAAATCGGTTTGACCATGGCTGAATGGGCCAACAATCTCTCACATTTTGATAATTTCACAAAACTATGTTTGATACTTAAGTAGTTGTTCAGCTCGGTTCGGAAGAAGACTTGATGCGATTGATTCGGTATAGAAGGTATGGTAGTATCTTTGGCCTTGAATATTGGTACAATGTAATGCTCCTCCGTAATGTACGGTCAAGTCTTGTTTTGTCTTGTTACTCCCCCATAACAAAAAATATAGGCTGAATATCTGTAAAAGTCTACAAAGACAAGAACTCCAAAAAACATTTTGAGTATAACTTCAAAAATGTTATGCAACATTTTAAGCATTAAGTATCTATCATATTAAATGTAGTATCTATCATATTACTCTCCCGTTTTGTCACATAAGCAAAATAATGTAATCAAATTAATAGCAATACTCAGCATAATCAATATTAGAGTAGAACATTAACGTTAAACATTAAAGAATGCACAGTGCTAAAAAAGGAAATATTGATATAAACTGAAATAGATAGAGTTCATACAACTAGTCAAAAATAAACTGAAACGGATAATGCTTAAAAGAAGCATTTATCACTAATATGTAGTCATAAAAAAAAACTAAAACTATAACTAATGATGGTCTATCACTTGCAAACAATCCTCAATCATCATCATCATCCTCATCATCATCATCATCATCACCTGCCGCCCTGGAAGGACCAGTCTCAACAGAACAGTTCAGATCATAAGGGGCAGCAGCAGGGTCAAAGTATCGTTCAGCCTCTAGATAATCAATACAATACCCAAGTATAGTGGGGTCACAAACCATAGAAATAGGACCACTAGGGTTGTGAGCAAGGCTGTATGAAATATCCTACACAGAGTTGGATATGGCCTGAAGCTGAATGGTGGTACGAAAGTCTATAGACAGAAACTGATCCATTATGAGAGCCTTAAGTGACTCAATAGTAACACCATAGGGAGGATGAGTAGGATGTGGTTTAGCAGCTAATAGGTCAACTGGAGGAGGAGGAGCCTGAATGGGAGTAGAAGCAGTATGATGATGCTCATGAAGATAAGCAGGAGCACCATCCTATGGACAATCCTTAAGCATAACCTCAAAGAACTGAAATATATAAGGCAGATATATCGCATAGAGAAGTCGTCACGGTTTCTTGCGACACCGTTCCATAGCGGCGATGATAGTCTTAGACAGACTGAAGGGGACGTAGAAATGGAGATGATAGATCGCAGAAAGCTCTAAATATATGATCTCATCAGTGGTGGTATTTTTTGGAATTAATGGTGGAGAATATGAAAACCTTCATCAACTTTCCTTTTCTTTTTGGAGGAAATAGGAATTTTAGGAGCCATATAAAATTGAAAAGGATGGAAGGAGTGAAAATATACCAAAATTGATGGCAGACAGTTGAAGAGAACTTTGAGAGAGCTCCGATTCCAAGTTTTGAGGGATTGAGAGGCTTGGAGGAAGTAGAACTAGGAAGTTAGGGTTTTTGGTGGAGTTTTTGGCGGCTTGGTGTGGAAGATGATGATATGGGGGTTTAAATAAAGAGGAGACTCGATTGTCCAGCTTTTGTTCTGATTCACCCAGATCGAGTTCGATCCGAGTTCGACCATAACTCTGACCGAGTTTGGGCCCTGGGTAATCAGGACAGACTTTGGAAAGTGTATGATAGAGTTTTAACATAAATGCAAAATTAATTAAAAATAGTTGTGTTGATGAAAATAATCAATATTAATGAATTAAAATACATAAATCGTATAAAATATTTTGAGTTAGCTATAAGGGTCGGATTCCAGTTAACGGTAGTCCGAAGACTAGCATACCGTGTTGCTTCAGGCTATTTGCACTTGTGTGACAAAAGGGCCCTTTCGGCTACCAAAATAATTTTAACAAATTTATAAGTTTTAATCAAATAATAATTAATTATATTACTTCAACATCCAAAATTCCTAATTCTCTTCGTATAAAGTTAAAACGATCTTCAGCCAAGGGCTTAGTGAAGATGTCAGCTAGTTGATGTTCAGTATCAACAAATTCTAAATTAATATCTCCTTGTAAAACATTATCTATAAGGAAGTGATGTCTAATTTCTATGTGTTTAGTATGAGAATGACATACATGATTTTTTGTGAGATTAATAGAACTAATGTTATCATAATAAATGGGGATGTGGTTAAATGATAACTGATAGTCTTCCAAAGTTTGCTTCATACACAGAATTTGAGTACAACAATGTCCTGCGGCTATATATTCAGCCTCAGTTGTTGATAATGCAACATAATTTTGTTTCTTAAAAAATCATGAGACTAATGACTTTCCAAGAAAATTACATGTGCCACTGGTACTTTTACGATCGACTTTGCATCCAGCAAAATCTTCGTCCGAGTAACCTATCAGGTTGAACGAATCGGTTTTGGGATACCAAAGACCAGTCATCAAAGTTCCTTTAAGGTATCGTAAGATACGCTTAACGGCGCTCACATGTGATTCTTTAGGGTAAGTATGATATCTAGCACATAAGCATACAGAAAGCATAATATCAGGTCGACTAGCAGTTAAATATAGTAAACTACCAATCATACCTCTATACTTACGTACGTCATTTGGTGTACCACTTTTATTTATATCAAGCTTTATAGACGTTGCCATAGGTGTGCCGATAGGTTTGACATTATCCATGTCAAATTTCTTTAGCAAGTCTTTTTTATATTTTGCTTGATTGATGAATATCCCTTGTGAACTTTGCTTGATTTGTATCCCGAGGAAGAATGTTAGTTCTCCCATCATGCTCATTTCTAATTCATTCTGTATATCTTAGCAAACTCGTTACATAGCATCTCATTAGTTGATCCAAAAATTATGTCATCCACATATATTTGCATTAATAAAATATTCTTATCCAAAGATTTTATAAAGAGAGTAGAATCAACCTTCCCTTTTGAAAAGTCGTGTTCAAGCAAGAAGGAACTAAGGCGCTCATACCATGCACGAGGTGCTTGTTTGAGACCGTAAAGAGCCTTGCAAAGATTGAATACGTGATCAGGATTTTTGAAATCTTCGAAGCTAGGAGGTTGTTTTTCAAAAACTTATTCTTTTATAGAACTATTTAGAAAAGCATTTTGACATCCATTTGAAAGAGTTTGAAACCATGCATAAAAACTTGCAAAAGCACAAAGCATTCGAATGGACTCTCGTCTAGCAACTGGAGCATACGTCTCATCATAGTCAATGCCTTCTTCTTGATTATAGTCTTGAGCTACTAGACGTGCTTTGTTGCGTGTGACTGAACCATTCTCATCTAAATTATTTCGGGTCACCCACTTGGTACCAATGATCGGATGATTAATAGGTCTGGGAATGATTTTCCAAACTTGATTCCGTTCAAATTGATTTAGTTCCTCTTGCATTGCACAAATCCAAAATTTATCATTAAAAGCCTCTAAAATATTTTTAGGTTATTTTGGAAATAAATGCTACATTAGCAACTATCTCCTTATGCTTGAGCGAGTACTTACACCTCTTGATACATTACCTATTACCAGTTCTTCTAGATGGTCTGGCATAAACTTCAATCGTTTCGACAGACTTTTTAGATAGAATGAGGATGGTGTATCTTCTGATGTTCCGTTGGAGGGAGTTTTCTCTTCTTCATTGTCACTATTATCATTGCGTTGACTACTCAGCTCATCGAATGTGACATTTATTGACTCTTCAACAACAAGTGACCTTTTGTTGAATACCCTATATCCCTTACTTTTTGCCGTAAGCCCAAGAATATGCCCTCATCAGTTTTTTCATCAAAATTTCCCAAGTTATCTTTTGTATTTAAAATAAACATCTGCAACCAAAGACCTTGAAATAGCTGATGTTAGGAGTTTTATTAAACCATAATTCATAATGAGTATTTTTAGAGATAGGTTTAATAAGAACTTTATTCAGAACATGGCAAGCTGTATAGACAGCTTCTGTCCAAAAATGTTTTGAAAGACTATGCCGGTTAAGCATAACTCTGGCCATATCGCTAAGAGTTCTATTCTTCCTCTCCACAACGCCATTCTCTTGAGGAGTTCTGGGGCAAGAGAATTCATATGATAGCCCATTTGAATCACAGAAAGATTTAAACTCATGGTTATCGAATTCTCCTCCATAATCACTTCATATCCGAGTAGTCATGAATCCTTTCTCATTTTAAACCTTTTTACAAAAAGATACAAATTCCGAAACAGCTTTATTTTTATTTGTAAGAAAGTAAACCCAAGTATATCGTGAATAGTCATCAACGATCACGTAAGCATATAGCTTACCGCTAAGACTGGCAACTCTACTTGGTCCAAATAAGTCCATATGTAATAATTGTAGAGGTTTAGAGGTACTTACAACATTTATTGATTTGAAAGACGATCTAGATGCCTTATTCTTTTCACATTTGGCACAGACTATATCTTTCTTGAAAGTGATATCAGGTAAGCCCTTTACCAGTTTCTTGGTAGGCAATCTTGCAATAATGTCTATGTTCACATGTCCAAGACGCATATGCCATACCCTGCTTTCATCTTGAGTTGTGAACAGACACTTCCTTGTACTGTTAGTCTTCTCTGACAGATATAATACATATATGTTGTCCTATCTTATTTCCTCAAAGGAAGTCATTCCAAAAGTTTTATCATAAACAAAATATTTATTCTTAACAAAATTAATTCCAAAACCATGATCAATCAGTTGACTAATACTTCGTAGGTCATGTTTTAATTCTGTTACATAGCATACATCTTTAATAATGGGTAAGAAAGAAGTACATATGTCACTAATTCCAATAATATGTCCTTTAAGGTTATTCCCAAAGGTGACATAGCCTTCTTTCTTCATTGATAGAGTTGCAAACAATGTGTTATCACCTGTCATGTGCCTAGAGCGACCGCTATCGACAATTCACTTGCTTCTAGTAGGATGAGGAAGGTCCACATACAACACAAGTTGAAGATGTAACCTTTGGTACCCACTTTCATGAGGGTCCTGATATGTTAGTTTTTGGAACCCATACATATACATTAAGATCTACTAGCTTTCTAATCTTATACTAGTATGATACATGTCCTCTTATACTACAATAGTGACATGTAGCAAAAGTGTTAGTACTCGGTGTAGTTTAAAGATCATGTATATGTGATTTTGATGATGTGTGTGCTTTCTTATTGTGTAAAAAGGTATACATATATGCATGGCTTTTGGTAGTTCTAGCAGTGTTGGTCATATTGTGTTTGTGCTTGGCCTTGTGACTTGTCTTCAGCTGAGCTATAGGTTTGACAACCTGTTTGCCCAGTTTAATCTTTAACTTTTTAGAGATGTCACATGCTTCATAGTATTTAGCCGTGAGTGCATCTATTCTCTGAGCAGCAATATTATACTTATTTTTCTCTAGTTCATAGAGAGCGTTAAGTTTTACATTTTCTTGATGTCTTTCAAGTTTTTCAAGAGTATCATCTAAGCTTAACTTTAAAAAAGTAATCTCATTTGTGTCACTAGAAGAATCTCTAATATCTTCTAGTGTCACGCCCCGGTTCCAAGATATGTGGGACCAGGAACACGTGGCATGCCAGCTGTACGATCAAGTATAGAAAAACCCTAATTTAATGGACTATACTCGATCGTAGTACGCTGAAGTAACAACTAAATAACAATACAGGCAGGTAAATACTAATCTCATCCACAGGAAAAATTACAGAATAAAGCTGGAAGGAATGAAAATAACTCTGAATCAAACTACAAGTCATGACTAGTGGAAAATAATCCACCAATAAATGTATGAATGAACTACTAAAAGAGTACAACTGAACCAGAAAAGAAATAGATAGCCACTAGCAGAAATCACCTAAGAACTCAAGAAACTCACGAGGCTCAACATTGAAGTCCTCGTCAGCAAAAGTCTCCAATCTCCGTAGTCCGTCGGTACCTGTGCTCATCCCAATCTTGAAAAGGTGCCAGGTCCTCAGAGGGACGTAACAAGTACACAAGAAATCGACATGCATGACAGTACAGGGCAGTATATAAATAACTAGAACAAAATGTAACATAACATCTTCCCAACCAAACAAGGACAGGATATATCATGCAACATACGACAGGTAAACTAACCATCTATGTGTAAAATGCACTCGAGACATCTCTAGTGGCACATGAGAGGGGGAGAAGAAGAAGAAACGGCCACCAAGCGTTCTACGGTTTGAGAAACGAGGGGCTACGAGCATCCAACGTCCATTGGAAACAGAAATTCTCATACACCACTAGTAGACTCTCCCCACCCAATGTATATCCATACCGTATACGCGGTACAAATAATATGCAAGACGTCATAGTATATATAAGTAGACCTGTACCAACCACTAGACCAGACGCGAACTCACGTGCCAATGATCAGTCGACGCACAAATCCATGCTCTCAACTCACTCATATAGTGATCGTGTATGATACGGTGTCCGGCTAGAAGGTACCACATACCTTCACAATACACGGGATAAGTCCACTACTACTAGACGCGTGCACACAACTGAGAAGTAACTAGGTAACATAAACTAACTGCAAAAATATACAATCAAGCAAGGTGTACTTGCCTGTGTCCAGCAACTGAGTATCTGGATCCAAAGTAGAGTCCGAGTCCCGAGAAGCAAATAATCCTAAACAAAATTTATCTCTAATTAATTACTAATTAAACAATTTAAACAATTCATTTATTTGCTAAGTAATCTATAATTTAAATTAATCTAGTACTACTAGCTAACTAGTATCAAATTTTTATGAATAATAATTATACAATAATAAGTAGGTAACCATACTTATTATCATACCATTTATATTCTGAAATTTATTTACAACTAAATTTTTAATAATTAATTAACTAATTAATGATAATCAATTAACCAACCATTTTAATACACACATGAATACACAATTCCTAATAATACTAACTTAAATAGTAAAAATCCTTAAAAATCATTTTTAGTCTATTTAATAATAAAATAAATAATATCAGAATAATAAATATCTATTATATATATATTTTACAGAAAATGAATTATTACCATTAAACTATTTATTAAATAACTAGTTGAATAATAACAATAAGTACTTAATAATTCTAAATAAATCCAAATAAATCACCACCAACCTTAAATTTAATCATTAAAACTAAATTCACAGTAGTAGCACAAAATTAATAATTATTTAAATCAATAAATAATTATTACACAATTGATTACATAAACCTAAACATGATTCTCAAAATTACTTTTAAGTCTTAAAATTCGTAATTATATCTAAAATACATAAAATAAATTCCTAAATACCATATTTACACATTTCTAACAGAATCATATCACTTCACAAAATTTACAATATTTATATAATTAATAACAATTAATTATATAATATATTCAACTTATGTAATAAATCTAGAAATTACTCAACTAAATCCAAATAATTATAAATAATAATAAATAAATATTGGAATTATTTTTCTACAGAATAACATGCTATTACAAACATTTTCTATTCAATAAGTATTATTTAATTACTAACCAAATAAATAAGATAAATTGAAAACAATATTTAATATTCAATTTGATTAATACAAAACTTCCAAGATAAATCTAAATATAATATTTTAAACACCAATCAAATTCTAGAAAAATTTCCATAACTTACTTTATAATTAAATCTATATTTTCCATATAAGTTATATTATTTAATTATTTATTAATTAAATAATAAGCATCAAAATGGAATTAATTAAACAGTGTAAATTTGCTGTTTTTCACATAAAATAATTATAAATTAAATTATAAAAATTCTGGAAAAATTATTTTAAAATACTATATTAACTATACAAAGTTTTTCATGTACAAAGTTTTCTCTAATTCGTAATCAAAATGTTACATAAAAATTAAAACAGAAAACACATTTAATTAATTACTAACATTGAAATTTCATAATTAAATATAAATAAATATCAATAATTAATATTAAATCACACAAAAATTAGGGTAGAACCCCTACATATTTACCAATGATTTTCTACATTTAGATCTAATTAATCATCAATCTATTCATCACAACAATCCTTACAATAATCTGAATATTCAGAATTTAATTATTAAAACTTGGTTTAAAGCATGCAAAGAGGATTTAATCCACGTGACAGCGCCACGGGGGGTCGGGGTTACCTTGCCACGCCGCAGGAGGGTGTCTCGCCGACGAGGGGGGGTTGCGCCGACGAGGGGGCCGCCGGATGCTACACGCGGGCGCGGGAAACGCCGTCGTCGTCGACGGCGGGGCTCCGGGTGAGGGGGAAAGGAGATAGACGAGAGAGAGAGAGGGGGATAGGGTGGCGGTGATGAAGGGGGGCTGGTGGTTTGTGTGGAGGTAAGTTTAGGGTTAGGGTTGAGAGTAGATGCATATATATATATATATATATATATATATGCATGAAGGAGATCCAAATGAATAGGACCATACTGGGTTGGGCCTAAGTTAGGGTTAAACTTAAGGAATGGGTTTGGTTGCTAGAAATTTTAACACCACATCTATATAAGTATAGATATATATATAATCTAAAAATAAAACCAATTGAATAATAACACTATATATATTTAATTATTGATATAAATATAATCTAATAATAAATCTATATGAAACTTGGTTAGAGTTTATAAATAATTTAATAATTAATGTAACAGCATTTATTTAACAAATAACAATATTTAGTAATCTTGCATCTATATATATATTTATAATATAAATTAAACTCTGATTAGAAATAATTAATTAATTATTTAAATAAATAGATTAACAAGCTATTCTTCAAAAAAAATAAAAAAATAATTTTAAAAATTCCCTGAAAATTCAGGGGGTTTACAATCTACCCAACTTATAAGAATTTTGTCCTCGAAATTTAAAATAATTCTAATACCGAAGAAATAATAAGAAAATCAATGAAAAGTAAATATGTAAATTGTAACTTACTCAACAAGACAATTTACAACGATACTTGGGGGTTTATAGAGGGGTCAAAACTGGCATCATATCCTACAAGAATATGTTCTAGGTCCAGCATAGGTCATAGGATTTCCAAGTGATCAGGGAATAGATCGATATTGCATGGTCAAATCTAATAGGATAAGGAGAGGACACAAATAGTCTATTCTAAGGGAAAGATTTGTCAAACAAGTAGAGTTATTAAAATAGAGCACATAAAGGTGTGTTTATGGGGGGCATAAATGTCATGTGTATGGTGCGGTTTGTCTAGATCATAATGGTGCAATTATTGGAAGAAAAATCCTAATATTGTGCTTCAATTACCCAAGTCATGGTAAGGGATCAAATGATATGAACCAAGGAAAGGATAATAGAAAAACTTTTATTTGCTAAATGTCCGACTAAAATCAGTCTAAGATGGCTACTAGGGTGCTAAGGGTATTACTAAAATAAGATATCATACAAGGTATACTTAACTGACTTAGTAGAAAGATGGTTCTACTATAAATCATAGCTAATAAAGGATTATAAAGAGAAATTCTATACTAAGGCGCAGAATAAAGAATAGTTCAAGGGGGATGGGGTCGATTACAAATTTGAAGGTCCAATGCGAATAAATGTTTCAAGAAAACAAAATTTGTCAAACGGTCGCAAATGAGATCCTAGGACAAGTTTACTATATCTTCATCTGCTTAAAATAATCATAGGGAAAGCGAATCAACATGCACTAGGTTGGCCAGACCATCATGCACCGATTCTGATTAGACAATATTTTAGTGGGTGCACCCAATAATATATGTGTCAAGAACAAGCTTGAGAAAAGAAGAAGCTTGTAAAAACTAGGCTATAACAGCAATATTAGTCAAGACGATAAAAATAAACGTACAGAAGAAAAGAAAGTACAAGATAGTTCAAGTCCAAAACACAAATAATGATTTGACCTTTCTAGTTGCCCTATGAATCTCTAACCTTAGTTGAGCTAGGGATAGGAACCCACAAAGTTATGTCTAGGTAATCTAAATACTTATACCAACATATAGTCAGTGTTATCCAACTATAATTTCTTAATGGTCCTGAGAAAAGTATGATGCTAGACTACAAGGTATACTACCCAACTTATAAGAATTGAACTAGTACCTCTAACTGTCTCTTTAGGGAAGCAAGTTTATCCTACCAAATTGTAGCAACAACATAGAATTTTCTAGAGAAGCAATAATAATCCTAACATGAGAAGAAAAAAAAATCCTTTGGTCTATTCAAAAGGATAAGACGTAATGATCTGCTTTCCATTATTGCTTAAGAAAACAAATTTTGGATCGATAGTACTAGAATTATGCAGCACGATAAATAGTAAATCAGGAAAGAAAATAAACTAATTAGATAATAAAAAAAAATCCTTACAGCATTTAGCTCGGCAACCGTGGCATGAGCTAAAGGTGAAGGAAAATTTTATTACAGAAAATATCAACCAATATTGTCTACAGGTAAAGTAACAAACAACTAAATAGATATTCCTAATATTAATACTAATAATATAATACTAAAATATAGGAGAAGATATACTGGTTGACGGATTTGGGGTATGGTCAAGAAAAATTTATAGACATCTATAGCTCTAAACAATTAGGGAATCATGATACTAGTTTAGGGTCGAGAACAAGGATGATAAAATTTTAAGAAGAAGACATAGTCACATGGGTCGATGACTTAACTATAACTGCATATAATCACTATCATGGCTATGAAAAATATGGCAACTAAGGTGTGACACTTCTATCTCATTAGAGTAACATCCTCTATGTTTATTTCCTCATCAAGATAAAAAAAAATCAAATTCCTGTAAATAAAATTTCTTTATAAATTCCTTCAGTATAAAATCTTTAAATCAAAACAATCATCCACCAATTTCCTTAATCTCTTTAAGATCGTCGCATATAATCATAATTATAACTTTAAAATACCCAACCAATCCTTTTATCATCACACCAACTCCCTTTTATTTTTCTCCCTTTTTTTTTCCTCAACTTTAATTCAGTTTACCTAATATAAAAGATTGTAACTCTCTTATGAAAATACTTAAATCAATCACCGAGATAAATATTATCATAATACTAAATTCTTCTTCTTTTTTTCCAAAAGAAACTTCAATAAAAATTTATCAATCTAAAAAAAGATTTAAATCTCAAAAAAAAAAAAATTTCAATCAAAATTTGTTCCATCAAACAAAATTCAATCACAAAAAAAATACCTCAAATTTCTAAATCGATCCTCGAAATAAACTTTATTATAGTACAAACATCCTTTTCTTTTCTCCTCAAAATTATTTTTAGATTAAAATTACCCAACTCCAAATTTTAAATCACTTTATGAAATGCATCAAATTTCTAAATTCTTCTTAAATAAATCCTTTTTTTTCATCAAGGTCAAAATATTCAATCTTTAAAGAAATATAAATCTCATAGGCAACTCTTAACTATTTCTATTTACAATCATCTATCCTCAAATTTTAAAAAAAAATTATTCTTCTATTTTGGAAACCAACATAAATCATCAACCAATTTAAATCTCATGTAGCAATGTGAATATTTAAATTTTTAATCATCAAGTTGATTTTATATCCTCTCTAACCAATCATAGAATTTTTTTTTTTTTAAAAAAACTCAAATCAAAACTTTAAATCATCCTCTCAAATTGATCATCGAGTTTATTTTATTAATCAACTTCTAACAGTCTTTCCCATATGAGTATAAGTAATCTTTCTCACTATCATTCGAAATTGATATATCATTACTACTCAACTTTGAATTAACTAATCATTCATGCAAAATTATATCTTTCAAAAATATGGTGTTCATCAACCTGCAATATTTAGTACTTTCCCAGAATTCAATTATAGACTCAACCGCCTAATTAGCTGCCAAGGTAACCCATCTAGCCATATAGTTACTCAAGAGTGTATATAGTATAGCATCTTCCAAACCTCTATCAATCATGACAAGCAAAGGGTACGGTAGATTAGATCGAGAAGGATATAATTGCAAGGAAGTCAAAGAGTCAAAAGATATAAATCAAAGAAGAGATCAAGTATTTCGAGGAGTTTGAAATGAGTCGAAATCAAACGAGATCAAAGGATAAAAATAATCAATTTGTGGATGAGACACGATAGTCCTAATCCTATACGCAGGCTTGCTTGGTACGGTAAAGTAACCAAACAATATTTTCTCGACCTGTATGGGCCACCACTAAAAACATGTCACGCCCCGGTTCCAAAATATATGGGACCAGGAACACGTGGCATGCCAGCTGTACGATCAAGTATAGAAAAACCCCAATTTAATGGACTATATTCGATCGTAGTACGCTGAAGTAACAACTAAATAACAATACAGGCAGGTAAATACTAATCTCATCCACAGGAAAAATCACAGAATAAAGCTGGAAGGAATGAAAATAACTTTGAATCAAACTACAAGTCATGACTAGTGGAAAATAATCCACCAATAAATGTATGAATGAACTACTAAAAGAGTACAACTGAACCAGAAAAGAAATAGATAGCCACTAGCAGAAATCACCTAAGAACTCAAGAAACTCACGAGGCTCAACATTGAAGTCCTCGTCAGCAAAAGTCTCCAATCTCCGTAGTCCGTCGGTACCTGTGCTCGTCCCAATCTGGAAAAGGTGCCAGGTCCTCAGAGGGACGTAACAAGTACACAAGAAATCGACATGCATGATAGTACAGGACAGTATATAAATAACTAGAACAAAATGTAACATAATATCTCCCCAACCAAACAAGGACAGGATATATCATGCAACATACGACAGGTAAACTAACCATCTATGTGTAAAATGCACTCGAGACATCTCTAGTGGCACATGAGAGGGGGAGAAGAAGAAGAAACGGCCACCAAGCGTTCTACGGTTTGAGAAACGAGGGGCTACGAGCATCCAGCATCCATTGGAAACAGAAATTCTCATACACCACTAGTAGACTCTCCCCACCCAATGTATATCCATACCGTATACGCGGTACAAATAATATGCAAGACGTCATAGTATATATAAGTAGACCTGTACCAACCACTAGACCAGACGCGAACTCACATACCAATGATCAGTCGACACACAAATCCATGCTCTCAACTCACTCATATAGTGATCGTGTATGATACGGTGTCCGGCTAGAAGGTACCACATACCTTCACAATACACGGGATAAGTCCACTACTACTAGACGCGTGCACACAACTGAGAAGTAACTAGGTAACATAAACTAACTGCAAAAATATACAATCAAGCAAGGTGTACTTGCCTGTGTCCAGCAACTGAGTATCTGGATCCAAAGTAGAGTCCGAGTCCCGAGAAGCAAATAATCCTAAACAAAATTTATCTCTAATTAATTACTAATTAAACAATTTAAACAATTCATTTAGTTGCTAAGTAATCTATAATTTAAATTAATCTAGTACTACTAGCTAACTAGTATCAAATTTTTATGAATAATAATTATACAATAATAAGTAGGTAACCATACTTATTATCATACCATTTATATTCTGAAATTTATTTACAACTAAATTTTTAATAATTAATTAACTAATTAATGATAATCATTTAACCAACCATTTTAATACACACATGAATACACAATTCCTAATAATACTAACTTAAATAGTAAAAATCCTTAAAAATCATTTTTAGTCTATTTTAATAATAAAATAAATAATATCAGAATAATAAATATCTATTATATATATATTTTACAGAAAATGAATTATTACCATTAAACTATTTATTAAATAACTAGTTGAATAATAACAATAAGTACTTAATAATTCTAAATAAATCCAAATAAATCACCACCAACCTTAAATTTAATCATTAAAACTAAATTCATAGTAGTAGCACAAAATTAATAATTATTTAAATCAATAAATAATTATTACACAATTGATTACATAAACCTAAACATGATTCTCAAAATTACTTTTAAGTCTTAAAAATTCGTAAATATATCTAAAATACATAAAATAAATTCCTAAATACCATATTTACACATTTCTAACAGAATCATATCACTTCACAAAATTTACAATATTTATATAATTAATAACAATTAATTATATAATATATTCAACTTATGTAATAAATCTAGAAATTACTCAACTAAATCCAAATAATTATAAATAATAATAAATAAATATTGGAATTACTTTTCTACAGAATAACATGCTATTACAAACATTTTCTATTCAATAAGTATTATTTAATTACTAACCAAATAAATAAGATAAATTGAAAACAATATTTAATATTCAATTTGATTAATACAAAACTTCCAAGATAAATCTAAATATAATATTTTAAACACCAATCAAATTTTGGAAAAATTTCCATAACTTACTTTATAATTAAATCTATATTTTCCATATAAGTTATATTATTTAATTATTTATTAATTAAATAATAAGCATCAAAATGGAATTAATTAAACAGTGTAAATTCGCTGTTTTTCACATAAAATAATTATAAAATAAATTATAAAAATTCTGGAAAAATTATTTTAAAATACTATATTAATTATACAAACTTTTTCCTGTACAAAGTTTTCTCTAATTCGTAATCAAAATGTTACATAAAAATTAAAACAGAAAACACATTTAATTAATTACTAACATTGAAACTTCATAATTAAATATAAATAAATATCAATAATTAATATTAAATCACACGAAAATTAGGGTAGAACCCCTACATATTTACCAATGATTTTCTACATTTAGATCTAATTAATCATCAATCTATTCATCACAACAATCCTTACAATAATCTGAATATTCAGAATTTAATTATTAAAACTTGGTTTAAAGCATGCAAAGAGGATTTAATCCACGTGACAGCGCCACGGGGGGTCGGGGTTACCTTGCCACGCCCCAGGGGGGTGGCTCGCCGACGAGGGGGGTTGCGCCGACGAGGGGGCCGCCGGATGCTACACGCGGGCGCGGGAAACGCCGTCGTCGTCGACGGCGGGGCTCCGGGTGAGGGGGGAAGGAGATAGACGAGAGAGAGAGAGGGGGATAGGGTGGCGGTGATGAAGGGGGGCTGGTGGTTTGTGTGGAGGTAAGTTTAGGGTTAGGGTTGAGAGTAGATGCATATATATATATATATATATATATATATATATATATATATATATATATATATATATATATATGCATGAAGGAGATCCAAATGAATAGGACCATACTGGGTTGGGCCTAAGTTAGGGTTAAACTTAAGGAATGGGTTTGGTTGCTAGGAATTTTAACACCACATCTATATAAGTATAGATATATATATAATCTAAAAATAAAACCAATTGAATAATAACACTATATATATTTAATTATTGATATAAATATAATCTAATAATAAATCTATATGAAACTTGGTTAGAGTTTATAAATAATTTAATAATTAATGTAACAGCATTTATTTAACAAATAACAATATTTAGTAATCTTGCATCTATATATATATTTACAATATAAATTAAACCCTGATTAGAAATAATTAATTAATTATTTAAATAAATAGATTAACAAGCTATTCTTCAAAAAAAAATTTTAAAAATTCCCTGAAAATTCAGGGGGTTTACATCTAGCATTTGAGATTGCTTTGAGAACTCAGATTGTTCAAATTTTAGCTCTTTATTAGCACTTTTATACGGGTCTATCATTTTTCTCTGATCTTCTAACCGATCAGTGAAAGCATCAGACAGTTCATCGAAAGTAAATTCTTCATAGAGAGGGTTCGATATTACCTTAGCATCTGTGGCCATAAAACATAGGTTCGCTATGTTGCGAGTCTTCTCTTCTTCTTCAGAGTCACTAGCTTCGCTTTTACACCATATGCTAGTGTTAGCATAGTTTCTAGTCGAAGACCTTCTCTTGCTCGTCTGATCATGCCTACTTCCCTTATAATAGGACAATTCTTTTTGATGTGACCTATTCTTTTACAATTAAAGCAGATCGGTTCTTCATCGTCTCTAAAATCTTTCTTTTTTTAGCTTATTTTCTCATATTTAAGGAATCTTCGGAAGTTTCTTGTCATGAGGGCCATCTGCTCGTTGTCTGAGCTGTCTATCTCACTTTCATCATCAGAGGCTGTCTTGTGGTTAGCTTTAAATGCTATCACCTTCTCTTTTGGAGCTGAATCTTCAAAATCTTTAAGGTCTAGCTCATGCGTCATAAGCTTTCCCATAAGGGTTTCAAGAGTCATTATCGTGAGATCATTTCTTTCAATAATGGTCGTCGCTTTAGGATTCCAGTTCTTGTTTAGCCCGCTAAGCACCTTCCGAATCTTCTCTTAATTGCTATATTCTTTTCCAAGGTAAGATAGAGGATTAACAATATCTAGAAACCGAGTAAACATGTTTGTAATAGTCTCATTAGGCTTCATTTTGAAGGCCTCATACTCTTGTGTTAGTCGTGAGATTTTGGATTCCTTCACTTGTGAAGTGCCTTCATGAGTAACCTCAAAAAGTTTTCAAACCTCGTGAGACGTGACACATGTTGAAACTCTATTAAACTCAGTTCTATCTACAGCACAAAATAAAGCATTGATGGCTTTTGTATCAAGACTAGCTTGTTTCTTTTCATTGTCGGTATATCTATCAAATAGTTTTTCAACTAGAACATCCTCTACCGTAATTGGTAGTGGTTTCTTATAATCATTCACGATAATTGACCATAAATTTAAATCAAGAGACTTGAGCTAAAAGCTCATATGTGTCTTCCAGTATGTGTAGTTTGTGCCATCAAATAGGGGTGGCCTATTTGTTTATTGGCCTTCACCATTGATTGGAATATAAGGATGCCATATCTTAAGGAGTTTTAATCCGACTAGAGATAAACTGTGCTCTGATACCAATTATAGGATCAATGTCACCTCTAGAGAAGGGTGAATAGAGTGCAGCAGAAAATATTTACCAATTTAAAAACTAAACAGGTGAAGCAAATATATAAATAAACTTAAATGTAATAAAGTAAAGAAATAAATAAGTGGAGGCAAGAAAGCAGTACGCAAACACCAAGGTTTATACTGGTTTTTCTCTAAGAGGACTTGTCCAGTTCGTGAGATCTCTTGCTCGCTATAATCCATAATTTTTAATAGAGATTACACCGCGTGCTTTACTTTGAAAAGCACGCCAACTTCAACACCGTTGTGCTTTTATCCGAAGCCCACGATCAAACTTTTAAAAACCTTTTCGAGAAAATCTTTTATACACCAAGCTTGTACAACTCAATTACTTCTAATCGAAAACCACCAACACTAGATGAAGATTGAATGAGCGATTAGAAATGACAAAATTTTCTCTATTTATATGAATTTTTTAGACAGAGTTTGGGCAGAACTCGGTTAGGGCAACCTTCATAATTTTGAACATTTGAGATCCAAAAGACTATGGAATGCTGCTGATCAGGAGTGATCCTAGGGAACCGAGTTCGAGAAGAACTCAAGTCGAGTTCGGTTGCTAGGGTTTCAGGGTCATTTGATTTGGTTTGGCTTTTGGATATTGGTTTGTTTTGGGGTCAATGATTGGATTGGTTTGTTTTTGGTTCAGGATTGAACTTCTAAATGCCAGTGATCCCGACAAACAACTTTTTTAGACTAAATAAAAAAATACAAAATAAAGTATAAAAAATTAGTACAGATGAAATCTGCGATCTTCTATTTCTTTTTATATTGAGCTCGAAGTTTTAAATCAATTATCGAAAATGGTTTAACCATGGCTGAATGGGCCAATAAACTTGACTGGATAATTTTAGAGCATGGGGAGGGGAGGACTCTTCCAAAGTATCTGACCATCTAGACTCATGATTATGCTCCATATTTGGGACTTAGTTATTTTTTTGTGGTCATGGTCTCCGTAGTAGAGCTATGTCTTTGTTTGCTCATTCTTCCATTGGTATCACAGCATGGTGTCATGGGTGATTGCCAGTACGACTGGACCTGGTATTAGGATTGTCCTCAACTACATATTCACACTGAGATGGTTATGGTAGGGTATAGATATTCTTTTTACTTTTACTTGGTATGTATAATATATATCTTGCTATGTCCCCTGAGGACCTAGTGATCTTTCCAGGTATTCGACTGAGCAGAGTTGGTTGCTGATCATGATGGTTGCTATTTACTGTTTCAGGCATCTCTTGCGGTTATATATTCATCTCTATTTATTTACATTCTGTTTGTTAGCCTAGTATCCGTAGAATTACGTTATTCTTTCGAGTCTATTCGTATAAATATAGCATAGGAGCATACTATGTTATATCATGCTCATTCTTATATTCTATATTACTATGGATTGAGACCTAGAGATATTATTGATTAGTATAGATAGCTGGTCATTACTCTACAACTTTTACGTATTTGAGCTGAGCTGGAGCCCACTCGATATGTAGTTAGCATGTATACACTTTCCTAGTCCTACATATTTTGGGACGTGGGCGTTACAGTATCAATAAGGATGGATATTGTCATGTCCATCTTGTTGTTGTAGTAGCAGGACATGAATAGCTCCTAGAGGTCGTCGAATGTCTTGATGCAGTTATCAGAGAGACTGCAAAACTATTCATATGTGACGTCGATCAATGCCCCTATAAGTACCTTATGAGTAGGGAGTTGTCTCTAGTCAGATGCCCTGTCATGGACTCGAAGTAGTTCAGGTACCGACGGGGCATTGACTTTCCATCAAAATGTGTCAGAGACGTGGGCTTGTACTTCAGGAGGAATACTATTTTGTTCTATTCAACGGGATAATGGCGCCTTATCCCTAGTCTCTTTATTATCTCCCGACTGCTAATGGATTCAATTTGTGCCCACAACTCCTAAATTTCTTATCGATTAACGTTGGTTGGACCTGACACTAATGGTTGTGGTACGGAGGGGATGTCGGACTTGTCATTCAGTTCTGCCTCCTGACGTCCTTGTCGTGAAGTTGTTGGTGGGGCAATGTTAGCCCTTATATCTACCATCGACTGGGATATGAACTGCATCATGGCATTGAGGGTGGCCACCATTGCTTCCAAAGTGTCAAGCCGTGGTCTATCGCTTGTACTGGCATGGTCATCACTGTTCAACAGTTCAAGAGACTTGGCAAGGGTCCGGGGTCGGCTGACCTCATTTCCTGGGCTTCATCTTCGTTAGGATAGGGATGCATATTGACATCATCTTGTGACTCCAGCAACTGGCTACCCCCAGCCACTGCAGTAGCTTGGATGGGTGCAGATCCGCCCCTAGCTTTGTGTCTTACCCTGGAGGGTTGCTACCTCCAGCATAGAAGATAGGTGGAGAAGATGTACCCCTTAGTTGTGGTACGCCTTTCTGAGACGGTACTCTTGATCGAATATTCTGGAACAACCCTGTCATAGGTATAGCCGGGTGGGCTAACCTTTATCTCATCATACTAGTTGAAGAGGAGAGCGCTTGGAGCCCTTCGGGATAGAAGTATCCCTTCTGGTGAAGTAGTTTGAAGCATAAACTAGTTTACCACCCATTGCCTGCTGTAGCCGTTGGAAGACGGACGGCTTGTTTGCGGATGCTGCTGTCTGAGAGCAACAACAGTTAATGGTAATCTGGGTGCAAAGCCCATTAGAGGGGTTGTTGCATTTGCCACCGTATTTTTTTACCCCCCACTTGTGATCTATCACTTCCGCAAGCCTGGGAGAGGGCATTTACCTATGTCATGCAGGTTTTATGTCTAATCAGATGAAACGTCTGATCTATCGCAGGGGACATCCGAAATGGATCTATGGGAGCGGCTTACTTCATGTGCATAATTCTAGCGGGCGCATGTGCTAGTCCAATAGAGCCTTCCATCAGGGGCACATATGACCATCCAGGGTACCTTCTAATGAACTCCTACCTAGCGGTCCGGGTTTGTTGGGCCTGCGCTGCTATGGACTTCTTTGTACTAGCATTTGAGTAGTACAATTTGTCTCGATCTTCTTCGTTGATGGGGTTCTGAGAGATTTTGTGGAAGACAGGTCTGCTTTGCCTCCCCTGTGTGTGCTATCATCTGGCACCATTCGGGGTCGCTTGATGTGCGTCCACAGGCACTCGTCTTGATTTAGATAAGGCATATTTTTGCACCTCTTGCTGGAAAGTGGGTTGAGTTGTAACATTGTCTTCATGAGCAAGGAGTGGCTAAGATGGCCGGTGGGAGCACGTATTCCCGAGTCCCTGGCATTGTACCACCTTCTTCAGTTGGAACCCGATTGTCGGGCTCTATTATTCCCACTTTCGAAAGCGGAGGCAGGATACATAAGAGTTGGAAGTAGGATTTCGTTGGTGGAAGCCAACAGAGAATCCTCCGCAGTTGTTGGTTGTGGCACAGCAGCCTTAGCCACCTAAACTTTACGAGTCTTCTTAGGTTTTGTAAACCTTGGAGAAGGGTTTGACCCTTCGGAAGGCATTTATTTGTAAGCTTTTTAGTCAAATCGGACGATTATCGTCTATTGGGATGATCCCAACTTGGAAGTATCAGACTATGTCACTGCTTTCCCATCATAGGAGAATATTGTCCCCAGCAGAGTCGCCAGTTTGTTCACCATTGTAGGTTATCTTCGGGTGAGATAAGGGAAGAAGAGATAGGTTGAGATAAAACTCCTTTTCTTTATAGATCGTGATTTGAACATACAACAAAGCCCTAATAGTAAGGATTTGTTAGTACAAATATATATTCTAGAGAAGTGTGACGATAGAGATCGGGTACTGTAATGACCCCTTCCATTGACGTTCTGATACTTAGCATCTTCTTGAAATGCTCTCTCTGACTGTCTTCTGTATATCTGATGCCATCAACGATAAAGTTGATTTGAGTGGAGTGGCTAGTTGATCGGTCGATTGTTCGATTCTTCGATCCTCGATTCTTCGATGATGGTGTTGATGGAGTGCACGCCCTTTTATAGTTGTCTTTAGCGAACAAGCCATGAAGGAGGTAATAATGGAGGAAGATCTCCTGCATGGAAGACGCTATCTGGGTTGTCACAGCTGCTTAGGAAGCCTATGTAAATGCCCCGATTCTTGTAAATTTTTTATTTTATTTTAAATATTTGTTTAGTATTTTTTTTGAAATTATTAATAGCCATGTGATTTATTATATGATTTTTTATATATCAAAAACTAGCTAGTAGTTATTATGGTAAGTATTTTTGTAAAAGATTTTTTTAATAAAGATACTTTAGAAGTTATTTTTGAGTTTTAGGAAAATTTTAAAAAGTTTTTAATTAGATTTTTGGTGTATACATATAAGTGCATCTATATTTACATATACATATATATATATATATACACACACACACACACACACACACACACACACACACAAGAAAAAAAAATATGCACACACACACACTTATATGTATTCACCAAAAATCTAATTAATTTTTTTCTAAAACTCAAAAATAACTTCTAAAGTATCTTTAGTAAAAAATCTTATTTTTGGTATAAAAAAATTATATAATAAATCACAAGGCTATTTAATAATTTCAAAAAACTTACTAAACAAATATTTAAAATAAAATAAAATTTTTACAAAAATTAGGGGTTTACATCTACCCGACTTATAAAAATTTTGTCCTCGAAATTTAAAAGTCAACGCATTAACGAATGCATTTAATGCAATGCGCTAGCAAAAACAATTTACTCGAAATCATACCTCGATTCTCGAATAGGTAAGGAAAACGGTCACGTATGTCATGCTCGCGCTCCCAAGTAGATTCTCCTAGAGAGTAGTGCTTCCATGACACACGAATCAGAGGTATGTACTGGTTCCGTAATACCTTCTCTCTGCGATTAATGATCTGTACTGGTTGCTCCTGATATGACAAGCTAGGGCTAACTATAATCTCGGATTGATCAAGGACATGACTGCTATCTGTAACATACCTTCTCAGCTGTGATACATGAAAGACGTCATGTATCCCTTATAATGATGGTGGTACTGCCAATCTGTAAGAAACTTCACCAACTCGCTCCAAGACGTTGAATGGCCCAATATATCTCGGGCTTATTTTGCCGTGACCTTCGAAACGAATTGTGTCTCTAGTGGGTGATATCTTCAAGAAAACATGATCGCCTTCCTTAAACTCGAAAGGAAGACGATGAAGACGTTGAATGGCCCAATGTCCATATCTAGATCTGAATATTGTCTTCGGGACGTCTTGCCCTCTAACTCTGATCTGATGGTACCCTGACCGCAAGTCAATCTTCGAGAATACTGCCGCTCCCCTGAGCTGATTAAATAAATCATCTATCCTTGGTAGAGGATATCTGTTCTTAATTGTTACAAAGTTCAAGGTACGATAATCAACACATAATCTCGACGTACCATCCTTCTTCTTCACAAGAAGTATCGGTGCTCCCCAAGGAGATCCACTAGCACGAATGAATCCCTTGGTTCTAAGTTCTTCAATTATTTTGTACAAGATCTCTAACTCGGAAGGTGCCATCCTATAGACTCCTCCTGACACTGGTGCCATCCCCGGAAGCAAATCAATGGTGAACTCTATCTCTCTCTCTGGGAGTATGCTTGGAAGTCCTTCGGGAAATACATCAGGAAACTCCTCTACTACTCTGGAAAACTGATCAGCCATTGCTACTTCCATCCGTAATACTGGTGGAGAAGGTTCTACTCCGCCTCGAAAAAATGAAAACTCTGGCTCACCAGGAATACTAAAAATAATTTAGCCGATATGGTAATCTATTCTAGCATACTGGTCACTCAACCAATCTATTCCTAGGACCACATCATAGTCGGCCATCAAAAATTCTATCAATCTAGCAAAAAACTCTCTGCCACTGACTACGATCCGACACGAAGAAAAGACTCTATCTACTCCCACAAGACCGTTACCAGTAAGTATATTAAGCCTTACTGATAATGACTCGGGCTCCAGTCATATCCGTGTTGTGAATCGTACACACATGAATGAATGCGATGCTCCTGAATCAAATAATACTGATACAGGAAAAGAGTTGACGAGAATGGTACCTGCTGCCACCTCACCTGATGCCAATTCCTCCTCCACGGTCAAAGCCATCGCTTGACCATGTCCTCTCGGTGCTGGTCTCCTCTGCTGGTGACCTCTCTGTCGGTTCTGGTTCTGAGCTTGGGCCTGGGCATTCTGCTGCGGACTTTGCTACTGGAAAGCTTGGGCCTGAGGTGGCAAGGGCCACAGGAACTGGTGCTGCTGCTGCTAAACTGGAGCTGGTCCCCTAACCGATGGACTGGTTATAGTTGATAATGAACTGGCCATGTGCGAACAAGACCCTATCATGTGATCCGATGCCCCACAAGCCAAGTACAATCCCTGTGCTCTACGATACTCTAAAACAATGTGACCGGGCTTCCACAATAAGAGCAGCCCAATGCGAAAGACTGCTTCTGCTTCTACTATTGAGGGTACGTCGGGGTTGAATGGTGAACCGACGTAACTGAGGTTGCCCGTCTCGGAGTTCCTATATTCAAAGCCCGAGCTGTCGGGGCTGGAGTTGATGAATGGGACATTTGCCCATGGGACCTCTTCCGACCTTCGGTTCGGTCCACTATCCTCTGAGAAGTATACTCATGCCTCTTCGCTGCTCGCAAGACGGCATCAAATATTTGGTGCTCGAACTGCTCCACTGCTAAAATAATCTCTCGGTGGAGTCCCTGTTGGAACTGCTGGGCTCGGTCCAATTTGGTCGCCACCAAGGTGGGGGCAAACCAACTTAGTCTTGAAAACTCGACCGCATAACCGTCGACCGTCCTGCTCATCTGCCTCAAATTGGTGAACCTCGTCTGTAGGTCGTACCGAGCTACATCATCGAAGTACTTGATCTGAAACTTGTCACTGAATACCGCCCATGGGACAGGTGTTGCCAATCCAACTGCTTGCATTGTCCACCAGCTGTGGGTTAAGTCTAATAACTGCAGGCACACAACGGCCACCTTCTCTCCCTCAGGAATCCTAACTGCCTCCAGGATAACTTCTATATCCTGAAGCCACGCATCAGCAGTGATAGCATCTTCACTGCCATCAAAGAAGGGAGGGTTCAGACGCTTGAAGCTGTTGGCCGCGTTGTTCCCTTGGTAACCAACTTTGCCCATGGCATCTTATACTGTCTGGTGCATGGCATCGCCCCGATGATCTTGAGATGCAAGCAATTCCCTGATGAGTCCCACCAGGGTTCTATCGTCAGATTCTGCAGGCTGGACTGGCTAAACTGGTGGCTCTTGACCCCCAGTAGGCATGACTCTGGAGGCTACCCCTGAGTGCTGGGCTTGGTCTCCAGGTTGGTGCTGGTTCACTGGAGGTGCTCGACCTCGCTGATCGGTAGGACCAGGAACAATGCCCCTGAGGAAACGACATGGGAAACAATAAGGAAGGACCATGATAGATCAAGGATATAAACATGTGATCAGATCAAGATTTCGGGAAGATTAGAAGGCACGAGTAGAGATCAAAGGCGAGTGCTGATTGAGACATCTAATTCGTGAAACCCTCACATATCTTGATTTACAAGACCTGCAAGGGCTACCACTTAAACCGTATCATGCCCCAGAACCAGGATACTAAAGAACGGGGGACAAACACAGCCAGCCACGTATATTAAAGTGAATTCTACCTCGATATACGGTTACGACTATCTAGATACATGAGGTTTTAACTACAAGCCAATAGTCTCTTAAGGTCAAGAACAAGCCTAGTGTCTCAATCTCAAGCAAGCAAGTAAATGTAACAAGATGGTAGATCATTAGACATAATAAGTAAGGCATCCCATACATTACATATTCAGATAATTATGAAGCTAGTCATACAAAATACGAAGACTAGCAAGAGTTTAAGTCATACATGATCAACCCTAGGATTTGCCAACCATGTTACGTCCCTTAGGCAGACAGGAATGTAAATTTAACACGAGCTAACACTTGTTCGGTGGCTAAACGCCTCAAAAGAATAATTTACAATATAGTGGGAGAGCAAAATAAAACCCACTCGTTGCCAGGGTTGCGCCTAGTGTTCACCATCTGGGTGGAAGGCTGGAAGATCCTCGGGTCCTACTCTTAAATCTGGCCATACAAAATCAGCTAGATCAGACCCCAAAAAGAGCAAGTGCCATAAGGGAGGCTTCACTTAAGAATAAAACCAGCGATTAGCACAAAAACACAATTATATAATAATAGACTAGAGATATAGAAAATCACGATGAGATACGATAAGATAACCATAGGACTATTCAGATATCCAAGTTACAACCCTTAAACCAAACAAGGACTGAGGTTGTAACCCTTCATCTGAACGGAACTTGGTTTTCCACCATTTATCGATAAAGTAAAGGACAGGCAATCGGGTCATGCAACAATCTTGTACAGGATCAGGACAAGACTAGACTGGGCCGGACTCCATCCAATCAATCACGGCCAAGCAATGAGTACGGCTTGATACTTTAACTAGCTAGGGTTATCACAAGCCTAATTACTAGCAAGATACAATGAGATGTTCCAGCTATCCAGGTTATCCAAGCGAGGTTGATTATCAAAGCTATTCAGAATTATTATATGGCTTAGAGTGCAACACATAATAGTATGCCTTGTACTTGTTTTTTGAGTGTGTCCCATATGACAGTGGACTGAAAATGTGCCCTACTCGACGGCAGGCTACAAGTCCATCAGGTGTGGCCAGGATAACGAGATCGTCTGTAAATAGGGAAATCTTCCTTAGAATGAACTACTTGATCAATCTAGTCATTAACCTTAGTCAGATCAGTATGAATACCTGACCGTGGTAACCAGGGGCTCATGTCCTATACATGATGCAAGACGAGACTAGTAGCTTGTACAAACAAGTTTCAAGCAAGCACCTACGGTGTCAAGACGAGAATTTACTTAGCGAGTCGAGGTAGCCGTCGTAACGGTGTTCAAGGTTACATGTCAATATTACTTAGCAGGTCAATATAACCGTCACAACGGTGTTCATGAGTTCATGTCAGGGTTACTTGTCAGGGGTGCACCACAGCGGGTCACCATACTGTCATGTTACTTACATTTGTTACTTGTTAGAAGCGTGCCACGACGGACCACTATCATGAGTTGTCACAAAATCATGTCGTGTACAGATTATCATTACAATATTAACCTATCATGATTATATCGAGTTCATGTCAAAAAGCGTAAGGATATAATAAGGGGTACCATGCGCCCAATAAAGGTGAATCTAGGGCAATAGATGCCAGAGCCATACTGCGTCGGGCAAGGGGGTAAGATACGCTAGTGCTAAGAAGCCTCCGGGTAGGGGAGTACGCCAAGGAGTACGCCAAGGGAAGTACACCAAAGGAGTATGCCAAGCCAGATGAGTACGCCAAGGGAAGTACGCATAAAGGAAGTACGCGTAAAGGAATAAAGTCTACGCGTAAGGAAAGTACGCAAAAGGAATAAAGTCTACGCATAAGGGAAGTACACGTAAAGGAATAAAGTCTGCGCATAAGGAAAGTATGCATAAAGAAATAAAGTCTACGCGTAAGGAAAGTACGCATAAAGGAATAAAGTCTACGCGTAAGGGAAGTACGCGTAAAGGAGTAAAGTCTACGCGTGAAACTTGTTTTATGCCAAGGCAGGATAGACTTTATTTTACGCGTAAAACAGTCTTGACTTGCGTAATCCAGATTCACACTGACATGAATAAACGTGGGCGTAGAGTTTGATACTACGCTGGCATGAATAAACGTGGGCATAGTTTGATACTACGCTGGCACAAATAAACGTAGGCATAAGGAACCTCCAGAACTCCAAATTCTATGAAACCTTCAATATATGACAAAAATAGGACTTCCATAGATCAAAATAGGGTATAACACAAATCTCAACAATCTGGAATGAATCAAAACTTAAAAATAAGGAAGTTTGATAGATCAAAACCACCAAAATTCGAGAATGGCAAATTTCTAGATCTACAAAAAATAAAACTTCAAAATACAAAATGTCAAGTTCTAAACTATCTTAGAATCACGAGAGAAAGATAAATGAACCATAAAAATGGGTTCTCATGTGGAAACAAGGTGCACTTGCCTAAGCTCTTGGTAGGTGGAGAGAGTTATAAGGAAGAAGAAGGAGTAAATGAAAAAGTAAGAAAGTAATGAAGAGAGAGAAAGGGTTGGGCTTTAAATGGAGATAGTGGTAGGTAGAGGGTAGGGTTCATGATGAACCACCCTAAACCGAACAAACCAACCCAAGCCGAACCCAAGTCAACATAAGCCAAAATAAACCAAGTCATGCAAGATTAAGCTAGACAAGTCTGATTACGGGTCGGAATTCCGTACACATATACTGAAAATACGTATAACAAAAAATAGAGATAACACTAGTGAACTCGAACTCCTCTACTTTTGTTGGTCTGAACACAATACTACCCTTGTGACAGTCAATGGTGGCATGATACTGACTTAGCCAGTTATCCCCAGAACCACGTCAAAATTTGGCATAGAAAAAACCAAAAATCGAGCCTTCATCTACTTCTACGAATTTCTACAGGATATGATCTATATATGCTGCTAACAGGCACTATCCCTCCACCGATGAGAATTCTAACATTCTGAGATAGAGGTACAGTAGTAATGCTATGTCTAGTTGCAAAGCTGATGGCTATGAATGAGTGTATGGCTCCAGTGTCAAACAATACAATAGCAGGATATGAAACAACTAATATGATACCTGCTATAACCTCGCTCTTCCGAATTGGTTCCTCTACGGCTAGTAAAAAAGATTGTCCAAACCTCTGATTGGAACCCTGAGCTTTGGCCCTCTCAAACTGAGATGTCTACGATGGTAATGGTAGGCGGGGGTACTTCTGCTCCTGGTGCCATAACCTTTTGCATCTGTTGTCTAGGCCAAGGTGCAGGAAGTGCTAGAGTCGGCTGTTTGGGATAATTTTTAGCCATATGTTGGCCTGATCCACATCTCATGCATAAGCCAAGCCGAAGATGACAATCATTACGAATGTGTCCATGCTTCCCGCAGTAATGGCAAGTGGGCTTCTGGTATGGCATGACTCTCTACTGCTTCTGCTACGCCATAGGCCATCTAATGGGTTCGCCCTGCATTACTTTGGCTGGTCCAGCTGCTAAAGTGGGACGCTTTTTGGCTATCTTCCCTTTTGTTGATTCTCTTTTGGCGCCTGGCTGTGGTCAGAATAGCTGAATAAGATGTAGGTGCTACAGATCCTAGTAGCCTCTACATCTCGAAGGTAAGCCCATCATAGAACTTTGCTGCCTTCTGCTCTTCCGTCTGGATGAAGTATGGTGCATAGCGACTCAACCATAAGAACTCCGTGTTGTACTCTTCCACTGTATTGTTACCCTGATTAAGGTATATGAACTTGTCCTGGAGTTTCGCTCATGCCGTAGTTGGAATGTACATCTCTCGGAAGAGTCTAGAGAACTTCTCCCATATAGCTTGCTCAGGGCCTAGTATCTCCTTTTCAGTCTCCCACCAATGATGTGCATAGCTGGTCAACTGTATCTTGACGGCCGTCATCCACTTTTCTTTAGGAAGTTCAGCTGCTACCAGCTGATGCTTGATATTGGTAAGCCATGCATGAATTTTGGTAGGGTCTTTATCTCCAGAGAATGGCTTGGGTATCATCTTTCGAAACTCAGCGATAGATCCGCCCCTCGGTTGATTTGCTGGCTGTGTCGTATGTGCCAAAGCTGACACGATGCTCTCTCGAAGTGACTCAGCCTTTCGCTGCTGAGTCTGCTGCTGTATCGCCTGCTGAGCCTGCATCATCTGATAAAATATCTGAAACATTTATTGTCCATCCATTGGCTATCCTTGAGGTAGAATGGGCATGAAGGACATCTGCTGAGGGAACGGAGGAGGAGAAGGTGGTGGTGGCATATACCCTCCCCGAGGTACTGCAGTCAGCTGCTCAAACTGTCCCGACGGTGGTACATATACCTGGGAGTACTGCTGCACCATCGGTGGTCATGCTAGATTGCCTTTGTTGAAAAGGAGTAAACGGGGTTGCCACTGGAGGCTACAATGGAGTCTGTTCCTCTTGAGTTGCTGAATCACCAAATGTGATAGCGTGAGGAGAGACATGCCCGTTTCAAAATTTTATTTTACTGGAATGAAGAAAAAATAAGCGTTAGAATAGATTTAAACATGAGACAAATCAAGCAGTCAAATAAGAGTTTGAAAAATGAAATCAAAAGAAAGAATAACATAATGTGGATTAGATCCTAATTTCTAATCCTATGTGCAGGCTCGTATTAGTACAATTAAGTAACCGATACGATATTTTTGGACCAGCATGGGTCACCACAAAAATATATAACGCCCCAGTCCCATTTACGTTAGGACTAGGAATATTTTATGCCAGCTGTATATATATGAAATATAATCCAATATATGGAAAATCCCGAATACATACATAAGCTGTAATATAAATATAAAAATAATAGTCTCAGGCAAGTCTATCTCATCCACAGCAAATATGTAAATAAAATCCAATAATGAAGATAAATAGATAAATGTAAAAATAGCCGGGTGGAGACAAATCTACTACAAAACAACTATAATGTAAGTCTGTGCTAGTAGAAAATTTGTCCTAATAAAATAAAATTAAAAATAAGTAAAATATCTTCAACCCTAAGGCATGATCAGGACTGATCAATATGGCACATCTCTTCGTCAATAAAAGCCATGTCCAAAGTTGATCCGTACTCCTGTGCATAAACCTACTAATCTATACCTAGAGAGATCATCAGGTCCTCAGAGGGACGCAACAAGTTACAAAAAATAACATGCCATATAAACTATGCAATAAAATAAAGCTACATGCAAAGGGTGCCTAACCATTCTACTGTGACTATGCTGTTAAGAATAAACCTTCGACGTATGGGCACTCTGGCTATAAATGGGATCTGGCATAATTCTTGCTTGGGAATCAGGGGCCTCAGCGCATAACGTTCTACATAATGACAGTGGCTAACCTAAGAGGATCATCTCGTCCGTGTCTCCAACGGAGCTTTCGGGTTACAAAGGAAAAGTTAAACGTGGCCCATACAATAAAGAACTGTCCTTCCCACCCTCATATCTATCCATGACACATTTAATCCTCTAATAACTGCTAAGTCCACTAGATATGCATATATAACAACAGTTATTACATATCCGTCGTACGTTCCAGACGCATCGGAGGCCAATCGAAACAAGATGTCGACGAAGTATTAGCCGGCCCAAAGGAAGGTTAATACTTGAGCATTTGCCGGCCCAAAGGAAGGTTAATACTTGACCAAATTGCACACATACTTGAGATGATAAATGTGAGACAATTATAAGGTTTACATGTGAATAATAATCTGATCCAAAGATAGGCTTATTATTTGACATGAGTTATTGTCAACGTTTGATCATTACAGCAAGAGTACCACTTATAGTTAAAATTACTATCCAAAGATTTGATATTAATTATGTACTAGGTATCTTGAGATGGGGCTTACCATTATTTGAATTTTTGACTATATTTTATTATTTAGTTATTAATTATAGCATGTTTATTTTTCTAGCTACTATTGCTACAATATTTTCTAATCTAACTTCAATTTCCATGCTTAACGGGACAAACTTGAAGGACTGGAAAGAGAACATTTATATTGTTCTTGGTTGCATGGATCTAGACCTTGCACTTAGGATTGATGCCCCACTACTCCTAAGGAAGACAGTTCCTCTGCTGATAGAGTAAACTTTGAAAAGTGGGAATGCTCAGACCACATGAGCCTGACGATCATATATAAAGTGCAGTATTCCAGAGGCATTCAGGGGTGCATTACCTGATGATGTAACCATTGCCAAACAATTCCTTGTTGAAATCAAAAAAATGATTTGCAAAGAATGATAACACGAAAATAAGCACACTTTTATTGTGGTTGATTATCATGGAGTATAAGGGCAAAGGTAACATTAAGTGAGTACATCATGGAAATGTCTCATATTGCTTCAAAACTTAATGCACTTATGCTCGACCTATTAGATGATTTGCTCGTTTATTTGGTTTTTCTATCACTTCCTACATGGTACAATCAGTTTAAGGTCAGTTACAACTGTCAAAAGAAGAAATAGACTAAATGAGCTCATTTCGTACTGTGTATAAGAAGAAAAGAGATTGAAGCAAGATAAGGCTGAAAGTGCTAATTTGGCAACCACCCCTAAAGACAAGTATAAGGGCACTAAGCGAAAGAATACAAAAGCTACTAATGATCCAATATAAAAGAAACAACAAACTGAAGCTAATGGTTGTTTCTTTTGTGGCAAGCTGGGACACGTGAAGAAGGAATGTAAAATGTGGTCACACATGGCGTGAAAAAAAAGGGTTGTCTGATCTACCGAAAGACAATTGATGGTGAAAGACATGTATATAGGTGACGACAAGTCGGTAGAAGTGAACAATATGATACTTTTAGGTTATTAATTATTATTGGATTTGACATATAAAAAAATTATTTTACCGTCTTTTATATATACAGAATTTAGTTTCAGTTTTTTATTAGACAAATCTAGTTATCATTGTTCATTTGAAAACAATAAAGTTTTATCTATCTTTGAATTCAAAATTTTATTGATAATTTTTCTTTACTGTTTATGATAACCTATTTTCGCTTGAAACTATTGCATCCTATAAAGAAACCTTATATATGGAACCACATGATATTATACACAAAGTAAGGAATTTTTTACAGGAAACTGCTACAATTTTTGTGGATGTTGAGTTTGGGGGAAAATTAAAGTCCGGGACATTGTCTTTGAGGAAGAATTGATTTCGATTCCTACTATCATTTTTGACAATGTGTAAGTTTCTATACCCGTCATTGATCAAGAAGTGAATATGGAACCTCAACAAGTAAATGTCAAATTACCTATACAAGTCGATGTTAAGCCAGACAACGTAGCGGCCCCTCATTCAAGATGAGGCATTGTTTCTGAGGAACAAACTCAATAACCTCAAGAACCAGTGCCATTAAGACGATCCACCAAAGAAAGGAGAAATATAATTTTTTCATATTTCTTCAGAAACGTGAGGAAGACTGTGGAATACTGGAAAATGATCCAATCATCTTCCGTCAGGCCATAAAAAGTTCTAATTCTTAAAAGTGGATTGAGGCAATAGATGTCAATATGGCATGCCTATCAAATGGTTGTCAAAATGATATTTCTTAATGGTAACATTAACGAAACAATTTATATGGTGCATCTGAAAAACTTTTGTGTTGGAAGATCCAAAATATATGGTTTACAAACTGACAAAATCTATTGACAGACTCAGGCAAGCTCCTCGTCAATGGTACTACAAATTTTACCAAGTGGTTACCTCATTTGGCTTTGAGATAAACACTGTTGAAGATTGTGTGTAACACAAATTTAGTGGGAGTAGACATATTTTTTATTTTGTATATTGATTAAAGACTTAATGCGAACCAGGTGACACTTGTTGCTAAAGGAGAAAAGTTTAGTCTCAATCAAGTGCTCTAATAATGGCCTTAAACTTAAAGAAATATAATAGATTCCTTATTCATCAGTTATAGGGAGTTTAATGTATGCTTAAATGTGTATACGTCTGAATATTGCATACAGAATTGTGATGTTAGGCAGATATTTAAGCAAATCTGGAATGGCTCATTGGATATCAGCCAAACAGATTAATTAAGTAATTTATAGATAACAAAGGAGTATATGCTCTTTATAGGAGATCAGATAATTTTGGAGATCACAAGGTTATTCCGACTCCGATTTTGCTGGATGCCAAGATAGCAGGAGATCCGTATCATATTATGTTTACCTATTGACTGGTAGATATATATATATATCTTGAATGAGTGTCAAATAGAAACTAATAGATTCTTCGACCATGACAGTCAGGTTTATAGCATGCTATGCGGCATCTAATCAGGGAATATATTTGCAAAATTTTGTCACAGGGCTGCGTATACATGAGAGTGTTGAAAGACCAATCAAATTATAGTATGACAATAAATCAGTAGTACTATAATTCAATAACAACAAGATCTTGTATAAGTCAAAGTGTATTGACATAAAGTTCGACCTAGTTGTAAAGGAAAGAATTTAGAATGGTCAAGTGTCCATATAGCATATTTGGACAAACTCCATGTTAGCGGATCTGCTCACAAAACTGTTACCATCCAATGTCTTTCATAAGCACACTACTCATATGGGTGTTATCTTGTTTAAGGATTTGGCAATATAGTTGGAGTTTGTATTTTATGTATTTTGGTGCCATATATTTAGATTTGGACACATATACGTATTTAAGTATTTTGGATATTTATCATGATCAGTAAAATATGAAAATTTTAGTTGATTCTGTTTTTAATATGTTAAAGTATTGATATCATTAAAGTAAAGGACAACCAATTGGAAATAGACATGTGTTGATCATATTGCATGTAGTTTTTCTGCTACATATCCATGATTGATTTATGTCATTTAGCTATATTGGTATATGTGACCATTGATTGTTTAGTTACACTAAATGTGATGAAGACCGCTTTGATCCTATATTGATATTGTCACGTCCGGCTCCCGGAGGAGCAATCGTCCTCGCTAAGACGTGTTACCGCATGAGCCTATGTTGGGCTCGTGCAAGGCCAAGTCCAGAAACGGCTGATTTAAGCTAGGCCACAGAGTCGCATAGAATATCCCTATTGCGGCAGAATTAATTAAACACAAGTTAAAGCAAATCCAAAGCTCTTTATTGATATTCAAGAAGTGTTACAAGCGGCGCTAGGCCGAGATTACAAATCTTCCCAAGCTCTCTCTCTCTCTCTCGAAACATAAAAGGCATGCCAAGCGGCTTACAAGATGGAATGATACAAGGCGATGTTTCGATACATTATGTCTGGTGCTTCAACTCCTTTGCAACGCTCCAAGACTCTAGAGTTAGCTCCACACCTTAGCACGTTCAAGGCAAGACTCTATACCAGATGAGGTTCTTCCGCACCCTGCAAGCAGACTATGTGGTTATCGGTGCATTACATGCACCGGTGGGAAGGCTAGCTCGCCCGCTCGCTATCATTACCGAACATGTTCAATTTACTTTCGTGTATCATCTATCAATTGATTGTCTTTCTAAACTTGCCTTAGGATCAGTTTCATGGCATATATTACAAATCTATCTCGTGTTACGGGCATCAAGTGTCGCATAGAAATACCATGCACAACTTACCATACTTACCGTACGATCTTTCCTGTCCAGGGTAAACCAAGTTAGCCAATATATTATCCATAAAGAATTGACGAATTTGCATATTCAATACGAGTATCATCAACGTATTTCTACCTCGGGTGAAGTACTCAAGTTTCTTTTAGATGTTTATTCAGTTATTTAGCTTACTTAGATCACTTATTTCAATACAAGGACTCGCACATGGATTTCCACCAGCGAGTCCACTTAATCTATATGCATCGGTCACTGGCAATATAAGCCATTTGGACTTTCTAAACTTGGTATTCGTAGTATATATCAGACAGTGATGGCTGGTACACCCTGATAGGCAATGCATACCGGTATTACGTCGCTTGAGCTGACCGAGCCCTCACCCAAGTCGCCCGTAAGCCGTGATTCCTCCTATGTCGACACGATCCCTGGTCACCCAGCTTCTAATCGTCCGAAGAATCCTTTTTTCTCTTTCTTCGAGCACCAGTTATCTGCGACCATTTTGTATTCTCTTTTTATTTCTTTATCTTATCGGCTCTCTGAGCCATAACAGATTATCGACTAGGTTGGCGGCGGCATCCGTGCAGCACGAGTAGCGAGTCCCGTTGCACGTCTCTGTCATACCTGTCGCTAATCATCTTTTCTTCTTTTCTTTCTTTTATTTACTCGATACGATCCCTGGTACACCCAGCTTCTGATCATCTGAGTTCTTCTTTCCTTTTTTTTATTCGTTCATTCTTTTATTTATTCTTTCTTTCATTTGTTCATTTATTCATTATGTAGCTTCCGGTACAAGAACTACCTTGGTGACCCAACGGTCCCGAAGCCTTTCGATATTTCTATTACTTTGCTCGGAACGACTATTTTGATAGTATTTCTGCCTCAATTCAGTAAACCATTCATTATTTATTACCTCAAGTTGTGTTCATTGTTTCATTGTATACTTGAGCGCATAAGGTACTTGAAACGTAAGTTGTGCCTTCGCACGAGCGTGGAGTATGGTGCGAGGATTCAAGTAAATTTCCAAGTTCATTTTCATGTTCTACATAAGCATATAATATGGGATTATTCCCTTAGCTAGGTGCTTTGAGTTCTCTTATTAGCATGCAGGGGTTATCGCCTAACGATTTAGCAACATTGTCCATATTATTATGTGTCTACGCTAAGCAAAGATAGGTTCATCGGAGCCACCCACCTTAGTGATGATCGCATTGGCCGAGCGAGACTCTGAGCACGCCTTTGAAAGTCTAAATCTGGATTTCTTCGGAAGGGCCAAGTCCATTGACTTTGCCTTAGTTCGTTGCAAGGCAATATTTGGTTTCGCGGACACTATTGCGAATAAGGCAAAATGCCGACATCTTATAACTCAACGTAAAAGCGTAGCCTGCACACGAAACCAACTAAAATCAATATTTGATCGAATCGGACTTGTGCATTACATCGATTCGATTTCTTAGAATCTTCGAACCGACTCAATGCTTTCTCTCGGGCCAACTTAACACTTGTATCGATTCACATCGATTCTTCATCGGGTCATCACAATTCTTTGAGTCAACGACTCATCGTAATGCACCGTATGGAGCGGGGTATTACATAATATACCACTCAAAACAAGGTTCATCCTCGAACCGAAACCAACACTCAATCCAAGTATTTCTCTAGATTATTTCACGATCTCATGCCACTATCGTTTGAATCATACAACTCAGTTTGGATCATACACATATTTTAGGCGTCCCACCAATATATGCTTTTCAGCCAAGCATAGTTGTAGGATATTGGGACAAAGCCAATAGGTAACTTCTTATCTTCAATTACTCATCATCTCGTAATCTCGATCGAACTTGGTCTCTAGTATTTGTTGTCACAATTCTATCGCATATGCATATTCAATGCATACGTGATCACCCAACAAAATCAAGACACACGTTGCGATTCAAAAATCGCATATCTTATTTATAGGTTTCGTATGTACCAACAATTCTATGCGTCGCGCATTCGAACGCAACAAATTCCGAGGTCCCATCTGAATGGCATGAACTAAGTTCAACATAGCCAAGTCTCGTTACGACCATATGGTCTCGCACTCGCAACTCTTTATGTTCTCAAGACCATCCACGAATCACGTCTAGAGCTACCCCCGCTAAGCAACTTATCCGGATACCGTTCTTAATTCTTAGTACTCAAGAGGTCAACTTGCATCGCCGATGCTCAAAGGCAACAATCTTCTTCGATACAAGGTCTCTTATGATGCGGTCATCTCCGATTCTCGATCGAGTACGAATCCTTTTACCCAAGGATAATCCCAACTAGTTCGTTTCACAACATAGATCGTTTGCTAAGCATATGTGAGTCTAACGTTTACGTGAGTCAATATTTATGACACCATCTCTAGAGTCGTCCCCTTATTCTTGCTTTCGTACATAACACGATTGTCATAATGGCCTATCTGCATCGACATGCTATGTACGTTCATCAACATCTATTCCATCGTCGACTAGCAAACTGTTCGAGCACCTGTTCGATCAATCATCGAAGTCTATCTCTATTAATACCGCCCAAGATTGTTTCATCAAATCTTGAAATACATTTTTGATCGCCTAGGCTTATCCTCAACATGCACTACATCATCATTTTATCCTCGACGGAATTTCTCATGCAACTTCATTAGGGTCATCCTATAGTCTCTGACATTTACTTTGATTTGGCAGTCAAGTCTTCTAGGGTTAGCTGTCCCAAAGCTACGCTCGATAATTGAAGATCATCAACAAGGGACAGTTATTACGAACCATGCTATATCCTATCTCAGAGCCAAATCAATTTTCGACAATTCTTATGGGACTTAATCCAATCCGATATAATTTATCTATCCATAATTTATCTGCCCACCCGCACAACTGATGTGTCGTTACTATATGAATCACTCATGCACCACCGTTAACAATATTACTAATCGAACAATATTTGTTCGCCTTGGGTACGAGTCTATCTAGCCATGGTCGATATCCGACACACTTATGCTCATCGCAACAATCCTTAAATTCACCTTCGCATCAAAACCATAAGTCAAATTCAATTTGTCACGCCTTGCAAGTTCGACCATTCCCGCTGGACATGAATCACCATACCAGCGCTCACGCGAAATGATCATTGTAATTCAACATGACGCATGTGCGAGGCTGGAGTTGTGCTCGCACAAGACAAGAACGTCAACGTTATGGTTATCATCGAAACGATCAAGTCACTTTTGTTTTTATCTGAACTGATATTAACTTAACTTGCATCTTATTCATCCAACAATAATGCTCAACATAATTTTGTTCACTCGATTAGAGTATCTCCAAGTTATTTCATATCATCTTTGATACGCCTCAATACTATCGTCGATTTACATAACTTAAGCATCTTCCTTTCTCATAAATTCCAATTTGTTGCGATTACTGTTATCATCCAAACTTGAATACGAATTGAGTCTCGCATGCATCAAGATCCACTCAGTTGTACTTAGCTAACTATCCTCATCGAGCGACACAATTTCTAATTCCTTATGTTCATTCTCGTATTCTCAAATCGCACTTCGAAATCGTGCTATCGGCTTTTTGCGCTAACTCAAATCCGTTCGCACGACTCTTCGCATCTAACCGACTCGTTCCGAACAAGTCTTCGCACTAACGCAACTCGAATTTAAATTTGATCGAGTCAAGTATTTTCTCAATGCAAAATTTCTTCGCTATTCTCAGCCTATCGTTCAGTTTTCACTCAACGAATTCCCGTTCGACTCATCATCCAATGATGCGAGTCCGGACCTAATCGTTCAACTCAATCGAAGCATACTTGTATCGACTTCTATCGAGTCACTCCCACTCGAGTCTAGGCACTATTCCATCCGTTGGGGACAAACTTATCATAAATGACAAAATCGTTTCTATGCAATCTATCGCAAGTCACCAACTGCTTGACATAGCTAGCGCTAAGTGGTATTGCATATACCACTCAGAAATCGAGCCTATCTTTCTCGACACCCAAATGTTTCGATGCCTGATCGCATAAGTGGTATGGCATATACCACTAAAAAATTGAATCGTTCCTCTAGCAACATGCTAAGCATTGGTCCGACGTCTCTATCGATATACACTATAAGTGTAACTTACATTCGTCCGAGCAATAATCAATTTTGCTTGCAAACTGGATCGCACCAGGAGGTCTAGGTGCACGATACTCGGCACAACTTAGCCAAAAGACTGTGTGCATAGCCATCCCGTTCGAACTATACTTCAGTCTTGTACACTCATTCGATATTGTCAGCGTTAGGTCATTCAGCCACGTAGACCACTTGCTAACTTTAGCACCGGTTTCTTTCAATTCAAGTCCAACAAAGTTCGGCACAAAGGCCTTTGCATCTCGATCCCGTTCAAATGAATACTTACGAGCTTTTGAAAATATTAGACTTATTGTATGGAACATCTCAAGGCATATTGAGAGAGAGCGTACACTTCTTTTATCCACGATCAAGCTTTCAAAATTGAGAGAATTGACATGAAGTCCAAGGACGTAAAGCCGTGCTCTGATACCAATCTGTCATACCCCGCTCCTGGAGGAGCGATCGTCCTCGTTACGACGTGATACCGTAAGAGCCTAGGTTGCGCTCGTGCAAGGCCAAGTCCATAAACGGCCGATTTAAGCTAGGCTACAGAGTCGCATAGAATGTCCCTATTGGGGCAGAAGTAATTGAACACAAGTTAAAGCAAATCCAAAACTCTTTATTGATATTCAAGAAGTGTTACATGCGGCGCTAGGCCAAGATTACAAATCTCTCAAACTCTCTATCTCGAAAAATAAGAGGCGTGCCAAGCGGCTTACAAGATAGAATGATACATGGCGATGTTCCGATACATTATGTCATGTATATGGTATTTCAGCTCCTTTGTAATGCTCCAAGGCTCCAGAGTTAGCTCCGCACCTTAGCATATTCGAGGCAAGAATCCGCACAAGACGAGGTTCTCCTACACCCTACAAGCAGACTATGTGGTTATCAGTATATTGTATGCACTGGTGGGGAGGCTAGCTCGCCCGCTCGTTACCGAACACGTTAAATTTACTTTCGTGCATCATCTATCAATTGATTATCTTTCTAATTTTGCCTTAGGATCAGTTTTATGGCATATATTGCAAAATCTATCTCGTGTTACGGGTATCAAGTGTCGCATAGAAATAACATGCGCAACTTACCATACTTACCGTACGATCTTTCCTGTCTAAGGTAAACAAGTTAGCTAACATATTATCCATAAAGACTTGACGAATTTGCATATTCAATACGACTATCATCAACGTATTTCTGCCTCGGGTGAAGTACTCAAGTTTCTTTCAGATGTTCAGCTTACTTAGATTACTTGTTTCAATGTAAGGACTCGCACGTGGATTGCCACCAGCGAGTCTACTTAATCTATATGCATTGGTCGCTAGCAATACAAGCCATTTGGTCTTCCTGAACATGGTATTTTTAGTATCTATCAGACGGTATGGCTGGTACACCCTGATAGGCTACGCATACCGGCATTACGTTGCTTGAGCTAACCGAGCCCTCACCCAAGTCGCCTGTAAGCCATGATCCTCCTAGGCCGGCACGATCCTGGTCACCCAGCTTCTGATCGTCCGAGGAATCCTTCTTTTTCATTCCTCGTGTCCGAGTTGTCCACGACCATTTTGTTTTCATTTATTTATCTTATCAGTTCTCTGAGCCATAACAGATTGTCGACTAGGTTGGCGGCGACATCCGTGCAACGCAGGTAGCGAGCCCCGTTACACGTCTCCGTCATACATGTCGTTAATCATCTTTTTTTTCTTTTTTTTTCTTTTATTTACTTATTCTCGACACGATCCCTGGTACACCCATCTTTTAATCGTGATCCCTGGCACACCCAGCTTTTAATCGTCCGAGTTCTTCTTCTATTTCTTTTATTCGTTCATTCTTTCATTTGTTCTTTCTTTTATTTGTTCATTCATTCATTATGCAGCTCCCGGTACGGGAACTGCCTTGGCAATCCAACGGTCTCGAAGCCTTTCGATGTTTCTATTACTTTGCTCGGAACGACTATTTTGATAGTTTTCCTGCCTCAATTTAGTAAACCATTCATTGTTTATTACCTCAAGTTGTGTTCATTGTTTCATTGCATATTTGACTGCATAAGGTACTTGAAACATAAGTTGTGACTTAGCACGAGCGTAGAGTGCGGTGCGAGGATTCAAATAAATTTTCAAGTTTATTTTCATGTTCTACACAAGCATACAAGATGAGATTATTTCCTTAGCTAGGTGCGCTGAGTTCTCTTATTAGCATGCAGGGGGTTATCACCTAGCAATTATCAATATTGTTCGTATTATTATATGTCTAGGCTAAGCAAAACAGGTTCATCGGAGCTACCCACCTTAGCGATGATCACATCGGCCGAGCGAGACTCCGAGCGCGCCTTTGAAAGTCTAAATCTGGATTTCTTCTAAAGGGCCAAGTCAATTGACTTTGCCTTAGTTCGTTGCAAGGCAATATTTGGTTTCGCGGACACTGTTGCGAATAAGACAAAATATTGACCTCTTATAACTCAGCGAAAAAGCATAGCCTGCACACGAAACCAACTAAAATTAATATTTGATCGAATCAGACTTGCACATTGTATCGATTCGATTTCTTAGAATCTTCGAACCGACTCAATGCTTTCTCTCGGGCCAACTAACACTTGCATTGATTTGCGTCGATATTTCATCTGGTCAACGCAACTCTTTGAGTCAACGACTCATCATAGTGCACCCTGCGGAGTACGGCATTACAAATATGCTTGATGGGGGAGATTGTCCGGATATACCCTAAAGTTAATATAGCAATTTTTAAGCTCATTAAGGTTAACACATTTATAAGGTTACATATATGCGATCAAGTGGGAGAGTGTTATAGTTATCCAATTAGGGGTGACACATGTAAAATTAAATGTGTTGTGCTATCTAAATAATTAAATCAAATTAAAGTGGTCTAATTGAAAATAGACTTATGGGTATAATTGTCATAAAAATAATGTGTAGATACCGGAGATTATATATATATATATATATATATATATATATATATATATATATATATGGATTATGATTTCCAACTTATACGGCTACCAAAGAGAGGATTTTCTCTTCTGCATCACCATCAACAGAAAGAGAGGGACAAATGATTCATCTTTGTCATTAAGGGTCGTATCAAGTTGGAAGATTGAGCCACATAAAGAGACGTTCTGGATCGATCAAGTCAAACAATGAATTCAGGTACGCTTTCGCATTTATTTAAATTTTTTATCCCAGGAACAAGTGTATATTTCTGGCAAGAGGATCTTGGAAAATCACAAACATAATATAAAAGGTTACAGAGTACTGAGATAAGTACTCAACTGTGGAACAAATATTGATTGGTGAGACATATTAGGAACATATGAAATGTTATGGAGTTCTATGGTAGGGATAATACAAATTGACTATATTACAAATACAAGAAAAGCGTCACCATTGCCATTAGTAACACAAGACACTAGTTGAAAAGACAATTGAGTAAAATAGGATTTATATAAATCATATGATCTGAGGTATCCTAACCTAAGTGTCAGAACCAACAAAGCCGAAAATATGTAAGGCCATACCCATTGCCTTTCCACTTTGCATACGCTATGTTCCTCATTAGCTTCATCCGGAGCCTTGATTGTTCTAGTCATATGCCCTATCTTGTGCATACTACGGATATAGAAAGAACATGGAAATTAGTACCATTGAGCTTGGTACCTCCAAACGATCCAAAACCTGAATCCGAGGTGTTGATAGAAACCTCAAGCTTCTGGACTACATTGATCTTAGAAGAGCCTTCTTTTGCATCACCAATTGAAAAATTACTATGGAATCAGCTTGAATCTACTAATTAAGATATGCTGCATCTGGACATATAGGTTGTCTGAGGTTTCTATAGTATCCAAAATTTTACATTACAGACTTCATATTGATGTTGCCGCCTATGCTACATATTAGTTATTTTTCTATGATAACTTCCCTTTTTTCTGGGTTTGTCATCTGCTAATATAAGAGTAGCCACAAGGCAAGGATCCCTCGTCAATCAGAGAAATGGAGGAGCATAAGCGACACAATTGCCACAAATGCCAAAGGCAGAAGAAGTCCAGGCTTAGCCCGGAAGCCCTCTCCGGTGGGCAGGTGGTCCGGAAGAGCGCACTCCTCCCCATTGAAGTACACCCTTGTAGGAAAGCCATCCCCCTGGGGGATGTTAATGTGTGGTGTATCCTTCTTCGTGAAGGATATGACCGTCTGCTGCTTCCCCGGCACTTTAGGTCTGTTCTTCGGGTCCTTCGGGTCGTCGTCCAACGGCATCAGATAGTTGAGCCCTTCCAGTCCGTTGAAGAAGATCGTGTGATTCATCTCCGATAGCATAGTTCCGTTGAAGGAGTAGGCCTTCTCGTAGCCCTTGTAGGCCTTGGGTATCTGAACCGCGGTGAACCAGTCTTTGAATGTGTATTCGTCCCAGTTGAAAAGAGTGATCCTTGCCGACCAACCTGTTGGAATTTTTGATACTACTTAATTAGGCATTAACTGTACTTGCATAAGCAACTGCTTTCGCAAGATCGAACACCGACCTTTGCGGTAGTCGGACACGATGTGCCAGTTGACGCTGACACCACAGTAGTCGGGGCAAGGGAGCCTGTTGGGGAAATCCAAGCGCTTGAGCTGGGCCCATTCTCTGGCCAAGGAAGTGCGGTTGTCGGCGGGGACGAGGAGGGCGTTGGACGGGAGGAGGAGGGCCTGCGCGTTGGGGTTGCACGTCACATCGTCTGGGCAGCCACAGGCGCAGGTGTTGCACGGGACGACTGACATGTTGTAGTAGGACGAGAAGGAGACGCAGCATCGCGATTGTTTAGCCTTCGGCCTAGTTATGTTGCAGACCACCTGATATATCATAGTTGTCAAATTAGGCGCTAATTAATTAAGTTGGAAAAAGGCACACGTACACGCTCGATCATGGATTTGAATATCCAAGAGAATAAATAGAAAGGCAGCTAGAGATTGACGATGATAATGATGCACCTGCCAACTCGCGATCGCGTAGCTTTCTGACATGAGGCCAGTCGTGTCGGGGAAGACCGACGGGCTCACTCTGATAGGAGCACCACACTTGTACTGTGGGTTGAGGAATCCGTTGATCTTCCAGTTCTGGGGAGGGTACAGCGCCGTCCGGTTCATGTCGGGCGGGAGCTTGAACACCTGCAGCTGGAATATCGACTGAGACAGGCTCGAATTCATCGTCGGCGGAAGGAGGGTTCCATTCTTGCAGCAGTTGGGGATGTTGCCAATCTGGTTGTCCTTCTCTCTCTCCGGCGGGAGGTCGGTGATGACCGGCTTCCTCTCGCAGTTCATGACCTGGGTGAAGTCCATGGACTGGTAGTACTGCCCCGCCTCGCCGTAGATGCAATCCGAGTAGTCCTTCTTGTACGGGTAAGCCCCTTTCATGCTGTAGATGAACTCCCCCCGCTTCCACTCCCATGTGACGTTCCAGTTGTCGAGACGGCCGAGGGGGTTGATGTTGTCGATGGTGACCTGGGCCATGTAGTTGCTGCCATAGGTCTGGAGCACGTCGTAGGCGATGTTGAGGTCGCCGTACCGGCGCGGCAAGAACTTGCCGTCCTTGTCCTTCTTCTTCTTGTGCTTTTTGTCTTTGGTGCAGCACACATACATATTGCTTGCTGCAGCCAATTCATAGAACGTATCAATGATCAAGAAGAAGTCGTGCCTTGATTTTGAAACCCTAAGCTAGCTGGCTAGAAAGGAAGGAAGGAAGGAAACATGTATGTATATATATACATTTACACCTTTTCTTGTGGCCTTGGGGCAAATGAAGCCTTCATTTGCCAACTTAATGTTCTTAGGCATTGGAGTGGCCGGTGGCTTCACCCCGAACTGCGTCCCAGTGAGTGCAATTAGCGCCTGAATCTGGGTCAGATCACCAGCGGTATTGATTGAGTCGAGCAGGTCCGTCTGCGGGTAACCCGCCAGGGTAGTCCCATTGCCGACTTCCGCCGGGAAATCATTCCCGTCAACGAGCACCGCGCCCGATGCCGATACCAGTATCTCGTCATGCTGGAATCCGATATACATCTTCCATGCCTTGAGCTCTTCCGTCATCGCGTTGAGCACCCTGACGTTTGCCTTGAATGAGTAGGCTTGCGCCGAAGCGTTCTTCAACTTAGGGTACTCTTTACTGCGTCCGTCGAAATCGTACGACAGGTACACGCCGTTGCAGCTCTCGAGCCCCGGCGGCGGGGGAGAGCCAGCGGATCCGCCGCCGCCGTCGCCGCCGCCGGTTTCCGGTCCGAAGATGCTGTCCAGTGCGAAGACGACTTCATTCCTAAGAGAGGACAGGAAGAGGAGGAAGAAGAAGAACACCACGAAGAGACCGCATCTCGACGCCGGCATTCTTCTTTTTTATAGGATAGCTTGCTAGCTGTTTTTATCTAGGCTCCAAAGAGATGATCAGATGCAATTTGTTTGTATTTAGAAACAAACGAATTATTATTATTATTATTAGAAACAATTTAGTTTCTTCAGCTTTTAGGTGTTTAATTGAAAGGAAATCCAGCAGAGTTGGAGAGGACTGGTAAAAGAATAAGGACGGGAGGAGGATAGGGAGAGGACCAGGTCAGCTGAAATCTCCTCCTTTGAATTCGCAAGCAAATTGAAGGGGGGAAAGAGGAAGAGCAAACTGTTTAAATATAGTATATAGGTACGTAATATAAGGCTCTTTGTCCACTAGAGCTGTCGAGTTAGCCGGACCGGACGGGTTGGATGGGCCGAGTCGGATCTTGATCGGGCCTCTCAGATTAGTGCACTATAGCGGTCCAGACTATGCCGGACCTAGGGGTGGAAGTCTAAGTCCATCTCGGCACGTGGTCTTTGACACGATGGGCTTCGTCGCCAACAACCATTATTGCACTGTTTGCCTGGGGTCTTGCTCCTGTTAGAAAGAAGCTCACTACTACGGTACCGACAAAAACCATATTAATAAGTAGTTGCTGGCCCAATATTGCACTATGTGGGTTTCTTCCTTTTGTTGGCACCATATCGCACTCAGGAACAAGCTCACTATATTTACAATGTTTGCATGGGATCTTGTCTTGGCACCATATTGGTCCGTGCTCATGCTATGAGGTAGAAGCTCAGTACTATTGTCTCAAGTCACTGCTGTGTCAATCCCTCTCCTTTACCCTGTCACTATAAGAATAAATAATTTTTCTTCATGGTTTTTTTTTTTTTATTAACGGTCGTATTAAACCGTCAATAAATTTTGTTATGTTGATTCTGCCAAGAAAACACCATTTTCATAATCAGTTAATAAATTTTTACCATCACTGTTGACAGTTTCAGATAGATAGTCAAGAAACCCCAATTTTTTTTTATCAACTGTTTTTTCATAACTGCCAAGAATTCTATGAATAGAAAACTCACACTTATCTTTCACTGCCATTTTGGTAAAATTTTAAAACTTTTCCCTTCATCCTTTATATTTTTGAAAACAAACTGCGGATATATATATATTCATATGTGAACAATATAAATTTTGTCCATATCTTTGCAGGTATGGGACAAAATACAAGGTGGTGGCTCTTCAAAAAAGCAGGTAGTAGGGATGAGAGGAAATTAACAGAGCAAAAGAAGCCAAAGAATGTGCAACACCATTGGCATCTCTTCTTGTAAAGGCAAAGGAGATGCCTTTATAGTGATGCAGTGCCTCACGACCTTCTTCTATGACATGGCGTACACACTATAAGATATCCAAGTCCTTATGGAAGATTGAATCAACAAGGGCTTTACAATCGCCCTCAATACTAATGTCAACCAGGTCTTTCCTCTTGTAAAGTTGAATGGCCAAACGGAGGCCAAGTCCTTCCACCTCTAGTGGTGAGCTTCCCTCTTGGAATGTCGCAATAGCCCCCAAAAAGTGGCCATGACAATCACGAAGTACTGCAGATGCACCCATCTTGTCATCGTAGAAGGCTTCATCGAAGTTGATTTTCCAATGGTGTTGTGGCGGAGGGCGCCAACCAACATTTAGAGTCGAACATGATTGGGAAGGCATACTAGATTGCAGCTTCAAATTGGAGGAGTCGTACGAGTCTCTAAGTCTGAATGCTTGTTTAGGTATACTCTCGCTGTTGACTGGTTTGTGTCTGAAGATTGAATAATTCCTCGCCTTCCAGATAGCCCATAGGAGATAGAGGCTGGATGAAGTAGTAGCTGGGTCGCCATCGTCCATGATGCTTTTGAGGAAGCTTTGGACAGTTGAATGAGGACGAAGATATCGATCTATTGAATGTATTCCCCTCTATGCATACTCTAAAACTGGACAATGTAACAAAATGTGATCGATAGTTTTGATGTGGATCTTATATATGGTACATGTTAGATCTTGGTGATGGAGTCTTCTATGAATATTCTCTCCGGAAGACAGCGAATTGTTAAGTATTCTCCACCCAAAGATTAGTACTCGAGGGAATACATTATTGAGATGGCAAAGTTTGCTCCAAACAAGGTTGCACGCTGGACGTTGGTTGCTGGCATGTGGGTACTTGAGGTCATGGATCAACTTATATGCATATTTTGAATTGAATATGCCATTAGTTGTGTGAGTCCAAATAAGAAGGTCCTCGTGGCTGCTGCTAGAAAGTTGAGTTTGCATGATAGCATATGCTTCCTCGAGTGGGAAGAGAGTGCCTACTAAGCTGCAGTTCTAGGTGGCAGAATTAGGGAACATGAGATCACTCACCTTCTGAACTTGAGTGGTGGCTACTTGATTACCAACAACTTTGATGGAGGGTTTGGACGTGACCCGTGAATCCCTCTAAATATTAATGTTCTAACCATCGCCAACTGACCAATAGACATTGTTAAGCAAGAACTCTCTACAACATAATATGCTGTTCCAAATACCAGAGGCAGTGGTGATAGGGTGAGCTGTCCAGAAGTCAGAACCATGAAGATACTTATCTTTTCGGAGTTTTCCCCATTCCACATCTGGATTAGTTAAAAATCTCCAAGCTAACTTGGTTAGATGAGCCAAGATGGAAATATCTGGATCTCTAATCCCCAAACCTCCCTGGGCCTTGGGTTTGGTAAAGCAATTCTCGGAAGTAAAATGCATTTTCCTCACCCCCTCCGGACCACCCCACTAAGGGCCTGTTTGGTTGCCGGAAGGTGGGAGGAAACTTGGTGAAAGTGGGCACTTTTCTTGCAAGTGCAAGAAGAAAATCCTTCTTTCATTGTTTGGTTCACACATGCAAGTGTGAAGTAAGTGTCAAATATCTGACACAATAGTAATCCTGTCCCCCCCTTTTTTTTCCTTCTCAGTTGCAGGAAAAAAGTGAAGGGAGTGGGGTGGAAGTAGGCAGTGGTGCTCTGATTCGCCAAGAAGAAGAAGAATAATTAATAACAGTGAAAAAGAAGAAGAAGGCGGTGGTCGAGAGGAGATGGTGGAGTGAGGCTGTGGCGGTGCCGGACGGAGGCGGTGCTGGGCGGGGGGGGGGGGGGGGGGGGGGGGGGGGTGCTTGACGTGGGAAGTCGACGGCGGCGGAGGCGGTGCTGGGCGGGGCGGTGCTGATGATTCGCTGGACGACGGTGGTCGAGATGAGATGGTGGTGGAGGAGGCGGTGAAGAGGAGGACTAGAGGAGATGGTGGTGGAGGAGGCGGTGGAGGAGGACTAGAGGAGATGGTGGTGGATATTATTGGAATATTGGGGAAGATGAAGAGAGTATGGTGGTGGAGGCGGTGGAGAGAGGAGTGGTGGAGGAGGCGTTGGAGAGCATTGGGGAAGATGAAGAGAGTTAATAAAGAGAGGAGAGAGAAGAAGAGGATGGGGCTCCGGCTTTAGAACCCTCTTAACCCTATTTACATTCATTAATTATATTAATTAAAGTAATAATTAATTATTTGATAAAATAGTCAATAGTTAATAGATAATTATGGTAATTAGCTTAATAATAATATTAAGCTTAAATATTAGGTGAAATTTTTTGTTAAATTTTGATTCTAATAGTGCTAATATTAATAACAATAATAATTAATAATAATAATAATAAACTATATTAATAATAATTTATAAAAATGATAATAATAATAATAGTAATTTATAATAATTTATATTGTAACATTTAAGTTTAAATGAGACATTTTAGGGATGGAAGATGTTGGGAACGAAGTGCGGAAACCGTTCCCCCAAACCAGAAAGTCCTGCGAGAGAACCGAACAAAAGCACACAAACCAAAAACGTCAAACACAATCGCAGACACAAAGATTTTTGACGTGGAAAACCCTTGCGGAAAAAACCACGGGACGATCGGAGTCCAACCCTGAAGAACCTCCACTAATGGAATAAAGAGAATACACCCTCTACAAGCTCCTTCCGATCCAACACGGATCACCACAACTCACTTGAAAGAAGAAAATTTTTGATTGCGGACTCCGAAGAACAAGAGATGCCAAAAAATTATTCGAAGCAATCTCTCCTTCACAATAGTCCTTAATCCTCTCTCTCTCTAAGATTGTAAAGCACTCTTTTTTTGAGATGATTTTACAACTAGCATGCTTCACCCTTTTATAAGCCCTTGGTAACCGATACATGGAAGGCCAATATATATGGAAACTTTCAATATAAATCAATCATATATTTAATGGAAATCCAATCATAATTAGCTTACCATTATTGGAAACCCAATAATATGGAAAGCTACTATATGAAGGGTCCAATCATAAATATATAATCAAAGTAAATATGAAAATTCAATCATATATTTTCTTACCATATATGTACCAAAATAAAATTCATGCACTCCCCAAGCTTCTCCGACACACGGATGGCGCTCATCGCTCTCCGGGGTATTCTCCACATAGGTGGGAACCCCACCCACTCCAACAAATCTCCCCCTTCACAACTATGTGGAGGAGGTCATCATCCCGACGATCTGCCTGCAGTACTCAAACTTTCCTCTCGGAAGAACCTTCGTGAGCATGTCCGCTCCATTGTCATCAGTATGAACCTTCTTAAGTGCCACATCCTTCTTCTCAACCACATCCCGTATCCAATGATACCGAGTCTCGATGTGCTTGGACCGACTATGAAATGTCTGGTTCTTCACAAGGTGAATAGCACTTTGACTGTCGCAAAGCAAAGTATACTGCTCTTGCTTCAGTCCTATTTCCTGCAGCAGCTTCTTCATCCACCGTAACTCCTTGCAAGCCTCCGTCGCCGCAATGTACTCTGCCTCTATCGTCGACAAGGCAACACACTTCTGCAACCGTGACTACCATGATACCGCTCCTCCAGCAAACATCATCACATTGCCCGAAGTCGATCGCCTCGTGTCTACATCTCCAGCCATATCAGCGTCAGTATACCCAACCAGCTTCGGCTCGTCACCACCAAAAGAAAGTCTCCAATCGGCAGTGCCCTGAAGGTATCGTAGAATCCACTTGACCGCACTCCAATGTACCCTTCCAGGATTTGAAAGGTACCTGCTAACTGTGACAACTGCATGAGCGATGTCTGGCCTCGTACACACCATAGCATACATAAGACTTCCCACAGCTGAGGCATATGGAACCCGCTCCATATCTTCCTTTTCGTCCTCGGTAGATGGATACTGCTCCTCAGTGAGCTTAAAGTGAGCCGCAAGGGGGCAACTCACTTTCTTCGACCCGTCCATACCGAAACGCTGAAGTACCCGGTGAATGTACGTCATTTGGGACAAATGTAGCAGCTTGGACTCTCTCTCTCTCGACTGATCTCCATCCCAAGAATAGTCTTCGCTGTGCCCAAATCCTTCATAGAGAAGGTCGTACCCAGTTGGCGCTTCAACTCCGCTATCCTAGTGGCATTTCGACCCACTAATAGCATATCATCTACATAGAGCAATAAAATAATGAAATCATCCTCGGCAAAATACCTCACAAATGCACAATGGTCCGACGTCGTCTGTGCATAACCATGCTCCCCCATAAACGACTCGAACTTCATGTACCACTGCCTCGGAGCCTGCTTCAGACCATACAAGCTCTTTCTCAACCGGCAGACCAAATGTGACTTATCCTTCTCACAGAATCCCTCTGGCTGCTCCATGTACAACTCCTTCTCAAGATCACCGTGGAGAAATATCGTTTTCACGTCCATCTGCTCGACCTCCAAGTCAAAACTGGCTGCTAATGCTAGTACCACCCGAATAGACGAATGCTTGACGACAGGCGAAAAGATCTCATCATAATCCATGCCTTTCCGCTGACCGTAGCCTTTGACTACCAGTCTCGCTTTGTATCGAGGGCGAGTAGCATCATCCGTCTGCTTCACTCTAAACACCCATCGATTCTTCAAAGCCTTCTTGCCCTTTGGCAACCGCACCAACTCATAAGTGGAATTAGTGTACAAGGAACTCATCTTCTTCTGCATGGCCTCCATCCACTCCTGCCTGTGTTCGTCTTCCATAGCCTCTGCAAAGCTTTCGGGCTCTCCTCCGTCAGTCAATAGCACATACTCATCCGGTGAGTATCTCGTAGATGGTCGACGATCTCTGTCTCTCCTTCTCAGTGGAGCCACTGGTACTGGCTGTATACCAACAGCCTCCTCCCCTTCAGGAACTGCCTCCCCGGTATGCTCATCCTCCTGAGGGACACCCTGACCACCATCAGCAGGCTGATGATCAAGGTTGGGAGCAACTCCATCTACTGGCTCCTCCATAATGGGATCCTCTGCAATGTCCTCTGGAAACTGCTCGAAACGTAATGACTCTAACTCAGGCAATTCCTCAGCCTCAGAAGGCGTCTCGAAATCCTGAGTATTGGTCATGGTCTGATCCTCGACGAACACTATGTCCCTACTTCTGTAGAGCTTTCTTTCCACCGGGTCGTAGAGTCTATAGCCAAACTCATCCCGACCGTAGCCGACAAAGACGCATCGCCTTGTCTTCGGCTCAAGTTTGGTCCTCTCATCCTTCGGTACATGTACGAAGGCCTTACAGCCAAACACTCGTAGGTGATTGTATGACGGCTCTTTGCCGTACCATACTTTGTCAGGCATATCACCCTGCAAAGGAGCACTAGGAGACAAATTAATAACATAAGCGGCTGTAAAAAGAGCCTCACCCCAATAACTGCCTGGCAAGTTTGCTTCTGACAGCAAACACCGCACCCTCTCCATCAGTGTCCTGTTCATGCGCTCTGCTACACCATTGAGCTGAAGTGTCTTTGGCGGAGTCTTCTGGTGTCGTATCCCCTGCTCTCTACAATAAGCATCAAAGGGACCAATGTATTCGCCGCCATTGTCGGACCAAACAAACAATAACTTATTGCCCGTCTCTCTTTCAACGGAGGCCTGAAACTCTTTGAAAGTAGGCAGCACCTGATCCTTGGTCTTTAAGGCATAGACCTAAACCTTCCTGGAATAGTCATCGATAAAAGTTACAAAGTAAGAAGCACCACCAATAGATTTTACCTTCATAGGACCGCAGACATCCGAGTGAATCAACTCGAGCAACGCCGGCTTCCTTGAACTTGGGTGACTTTGGAAAGACACCCTATTTTGCTTCCCAGCTAAGCAGTGTGTGCACTTCTCCAACTTTGTAGACTTGAGCCCTGGAATCACCTTCATGTTCACCAAGTAGCTCATCCCCTTCTCGCTGATATGGCCGAGCCGCCTGTGCCACAACTCGGTAGACGCATCACTGACTGCGTTCACCTCCTGTGCCCCCTGTGCGCTCCCCTCCATATAGTAGAGACCGGACTTCTTGCTTCCTCTGGCAATCACCATCGAACCTCTGGAAAGCTTCCACTGACTATTTTCGAAGAGACTGAAGAATCCCTCATCATCCAACCTTTCAACCGACACCAGGTTGAAACGGATATCAGGGACATGACGAACATCTTTGAGAACAAGAACTGCACCCGTCTTCGTCCTCAAATGCACATCTCCAACGGCAACTGCCTTTGACACATCTCTATTGCCCATCTTCAACACTCCACAGTCGTCTGTCGTGTAAGTGGCAAATAGTGCCCTGTTGTGAGATACATGCGCTGAAGCCCCTGAGTCCACTAGCCAAGAATTGTTATCGCAAGCGAGGTTTGTGATAACCTCATCACCTACGACGATCACATCGCCTCCATGTATCAAAGCCGCCGCTGTAGTGTTCTCATCTTGTTTCCTCTTGTCGCCCTTCTTCTCTCTCTTCCAAGCGAAACAGTTCCACTTGATGTGGCCCTTCTTGCCACAATGGTAACACTCCGAGTCCTCGTACTGACCCTTGGACTTCCTCCTGCTCTTGTCTCTGCCACCACCTGGACCCCTGCTTTTGCCCCTTCCGCGGCTCTCCGAAACTAGTGCCTCTGAGTGATGGGATGTGGATGAAGTGCCCTGAGAACGTCTCCGCATCTCTTCATTCAGTACCCCGCTCTTGGCAAACTCCAGACTGACCACGCCTTCCGGAGCAGAAGCAATCATAGATACTCGTACGGTCTCCCACGAGTCTGGCAATGTACATAGCAACCAAAGTCCTTGAACCTCGTCGTCGAACTTGACTCCCATCGAGGATAGCTGGTCCACCACGCCCTGGAACTCACTCAAGTGATCCGTAATGGATGCACCACCTTTGTACCGCAGACCTATCATCGTCCGGATCAGGAACAATTTGTTTACCCCGGTCTTTTTTGCGTACAAAGATTCCAGCTTCTCCCATAACGTCTTCGCATGCTCAATATTGGCAACGTGGTTGTACACGTTCTCATCAACGAACTGCCGCATGTACCCACACACCTGTATATGCTCGAAGTTCCAGTCCTCATCGGATTTGTCACTGGGCTTCTCGGATGCAAATACTGAAAGATGCAGCTTCTTGACGAACAACAAATCCTTCATCTTGCTCCGCCAATAATGGTAGTTGGTACCGTTCAGGTTCACCATGCGCACCGGCTTCGCGTCTATCTCTGCTTCCTGGTCTGACTGTCAACTCCTGACACTTCTTTGAACCCAAAGCTCTGATACCACTCTGTTGGGAATGAAGCGCAAAAACCGTTCCTCCAAACCAGAAGTCTTGCGAGAGAACCGAGCAAAAGCACACAAACCAAAAATGCCAAACACAATCGCAGACACAAAGATTTTTGACGTGGAAAACCCTTGCGGAAAAAACCACGGGACGATCGGAGTCCAACCCTGAAGAACCTCCACTAATGGAATAAAGAGAATACACCCTCTACAAGCTCCTCCCGATCCAACACGGATCACCACAACTCACTTGAAAGAAGAAAATTTTTGATTGCGGACTCCGAAGAACAAGAGATGTCGAAAAATTACTCAAAGCAATCTCTCATTCACAATAGTCCTTAATCCTCTCTCTCTCAAAGATTGTAAAGCACTCTTTTTTTGAGATGATTTTACAACATGCATCACCCTTTTATAAGCCCTTGTTAACCCATACATGGAAGGCCAATATATATGGAAACTTCTAATATAAATCAATCATATATTTAATGGAAATCCAATCATAATTAGCTTACCATAATTGGAAACCCAATAATTTGGAAAGCTACTATATGAAGGGTCCAATCATAAATATATAATCAAAGTAAATATGGAAATCCAATCATATATTTTCTTACCATATATGTACCCAAAAAAATCCATGCACTCCCCAAGATTCTCCGACACACGGATGGCGCTCGTCGCTCTCCGGGGTATTCTCCACATAGGTGGGAACCCCACCCACTCCAACAGAAGAGAGGGTGTATTTGATTAGAACGGTGCACCCTGTCACGCTTTGATTCTGTAGAATCGATAGTCGTCCTCCGGGTGTGATGTCGTGCGAACCTAAGTTGCGTTCGCACAATCTAAGTCATAAGGTTATCTAAAACACAATAATAGAGAGTACGTAGAGAAATTGAACAACACATATGACATAGAATAAACTTTATTTTATTGATAATGGACATCATTTACATGACTCGATTACATCTTAACACCGTACGGGCTTACAAACTTGACTCAAAACAAATGATGATAAGAGTCATTCCATACATTACATCCCTTTGTACAACCAGCATTTACAAACCACCTAGAATGGTAGGGAGTCGCGACATCTTCTTGGACTGATGTAGAGAGTCTTCAAAAGGGTTCGACAAAAGTCTTCGGCACGTGGACGAAGCTTCAAAACATGAACGCCGCCTTGCTACTTGGTACGTTTCACCTGATTTGTAGCACCTGCGAAGAGCGAGGGTCAGTACGATCACATGAACTGGTGGGTGACTAATTTAAATCCAAGCTCTCATTTGTTCAAAAAGTTTTATAAAACATGTTATATACTTGGTGATCTTTCTAACTGTTGAAGTATAAAAATTATGGGCGCATCAAGGACTAAAACCCTTATGCGCTACAAAATTGTATGCGCCCTAAAGTGTCATGCGCCACAAAATATTATGTACAGAGGAATTCAAAATAGAAAACTCGGTACATCAAAGGGAAGAGAGATATAAAAATCGAACTTTTATTGCATATGAGAGTCTATTACATGTCCAAACTCTTTGTTACAAAGAAAACTCTACTACAAAGGAGAAAGCCAAAAACCAATCTAGGTGCATCACTCTGGCATCCCAGTACAGGCGCATCACTCTGCCTCATCATAACGAATCACTTCACCGTCAAACGCACGAGTGCTTCGGCTAATAAAGCATTTATTGAGCAGAACGCGGGTTGGCAATCAATCTAAACCTGGTGGCTCTTTCAGCATAACGTATTTGGGGCACGACGACCCGATCTTTGGATGCAACAGGCACCCAACGCCATCTCGTAGAAAAATACTGTCGATAAGGGGTTCGAACATAAGCTATTGTGTCCATAGCTCTCCCGGCGCATCTCAGTCTTCTGAAGGAGTTTGTCGTCAAAGCTTCTTCGAACGAGGAGATCTGCAACCCTCAGTGCAGCATCTCGCCAAGGAGGAGGATCGGTCGAGTTCATCTCCATTCGAAAAGGAAAGTGAAATGAGAAACAAACTTCTCTTCACGCTGCTATTTATAGGCCAGGGCAAATCAAACCCATACGCCAAGTGGTAACTTTTCCCAAGTTAGTACAATAAACTTGCATTTATGATGATAAATCTGCCCCTTCGAATTCAGCATCAAAGAAGTCATTAATGCCTCAGAAAAAAATTGATAAATACTGACCAATGAGTATGCACCACGCGACAGATACGCTCATCAGCACCATGCGCCCTGTATCAATGCGTCCAGTGGAGCGCAGAATAGTGCACCCAGTGGAGCACAAAATAATACGCCCAGTAGAGCACAGAATGATGCGCCCAGTAATGCACAAAGATGCGCCCACTCAGGCTCGTCACCCATCAAACATTTAATGCTAGGTGATAGAGTTGGCAGCACGCTTCCCGAAGACTGAACAGTTGATAGCTTTCACAAAAAACGAAGAGTCGTCGACGTCAGCTTCATAATTACTTATTCTGTCGGTTACAGCTGTACCCTGCCACGTGGCCGACTGATTACTCGCATGCCCCTTCATAGTCATGCGCCCAAAGTTTTGCATGCACCTCAAAAGCCATACGTCTAGGCTTGTTCCTGATCCTAAAAGACAGAAGACAAGTCCATGCATGCGCCTCCGCCGCCATGCGCCAGAAGATCTGCATGCGCCTCAAAAGCCATGCACCCAGACTTGCTTGTGACTCCTAAAAGTCATAGATCAAGTCCCTCCATGCGCCAGATCCTTGGCGCATCCTGACAGATCACTCTCCATCAAATCCGAGATCTTTGAGCCATAGACACATGCCACGTGTTATTTTAACTCAGTTTTGCCTACGAATGGGTGCTAACCATCCAAGATCTCAGCAACAGCCGAATCTTCAGCTGCCATGTGTCAGCTCCCCCGTAGGCCAACAGTGCAGCTCAAACAGATTCAGCTCCAACTTTGGGGCAATTCATGTATGCGCCCAATAACATCAGATACGTGGTGTCCCTACGGGCAAGCTCTCCAGGCGCATAATGTCATGACCCACTCCCGAATAATCGGACACGAGTCGACCACGCCCAGCCTTCGTCGATGGACACGACGAAGTAAGCTGTACAATACTAAGAAAAATTCCAAGTCATAATGAAATGTAAACATCCACAGCTTCTATATATAACGTTCCCTGAAAGATCACCAATATCCATCAATCAAATTATACAATGTCATCCGGAGACAAATCCGGTCAAATAAAAATATACAATGATGAAATTAAAAATACAATATCTAGACATGAAATCTAAACAATGAACAATGAACTAAATCCTGCACCAATGATCTCACCACGTTTTATGTGGCCTCAAGCTCACCTGCAACGTATCATGTCAGAAAAAGAGCAAAGCACAACCCCGACAAGAACAATATACAATGTAATCTGAAATACATAATATAAGATAAAACTAGAATACGAGAACTAAAAATAAAATTATGGTACCAGAAGTGAAATACAAAACTGAAGACAATGGATACGACAATCAATATGCAAAGACAATGAACACGACAATCAATGAACAAGACAATGAACACGACAATCAATGCAAGTGTGACCTTTTAAAATATTAACCTAATGTGTGACCGGCTGGGGACCACAATTCACGATCAATCAATTCACAATTCACAATTCTATAAGATCCGACTTAATCGTACTTGGGGTGTACGATTAGGCTATCCACATTACCTAGGTTGGGTGTGGTCACACACTAGTTAATATTTCTCCCAATTCTGCAATAATAATGACTCATAATACAATAACGAACAATGGACGATGCAATCGTGTGTATCACGTGTCCAATACGAGAACATGGATGCAAGATAGAAAAAAAAAAGTAAAAGTCCGAGTCGGTGTACTTGCCTCGCTTTGGAAGCACGGGAGTAGTACTGCATGGATGTAATGTCACCTGTTATATTTTTTGTTACAAGTTGTTAGGTTTGAAACAGTGCCAATTAGCTAACTCTATCTATAAATTAGCTAATGAAATTATACTAGCTAATTATATTTATTTATAACAATTAGAAAAACTACATACAATAATTAGAATACTTGGTAACTAGAGTAATATCAAAATTATATTAACAAGAAAATATGTAACTAGCTAACATTTTACAAAATTATTGATAGTAAAATATTATCTCAATTTTTTTATAGCAATTAATATTTCATAACAAATAATACAAACTAATAAGAAAATGATTCAATAATTTTATAACAAAATATTATATCTACACTCTAAAGTTTGAAGTGCCATAATACTATTATAGATAACTATTTTAGCAACCCACTATTGAAAAAAATATGTCAATTTAATTAAAGTAATTAAAGACCCAGGTTACTTACTAGTGAGCTAGTGTTAAGCAAAATATTATCTAACAAATAGTCTTTATTTATTAATAAGGTAAATACTAATTTAGAACCATATCAAATTTACCTATTCCACCTACTAAATTAATCCCAAGAGAATTCTTAAATTACTCAGCAAGGTTCCTTCACACCAATTGGCCAGTTAGGCCCAGGTTTGATTATCAACACAAATCCTAACCTTAAGTTGTTGTCCAAATTATGAAACCATCTTTTGAAAATATAAGGATTTCAGAAATATATATATATCAACATTATTCCTATAACAACACATTATATACACTACATTTGTACTCAAAAATCAAATCAGCACTCAACAAGTGCTACAAGATTAGTCCCTTTATAGCTTGAAGGGGCAACCCACACAAGCCACCTCTTTAATTCGAAAAGCCAATAGTTGCCTCTTTAAATTTCGAAAGGGCAACTCAGATTTGTAAAGGGCCAAGACTATACGAAGAGATCCTTCAAATGAGAACTCCTTCTCTCTTCACTCCATCTTCCACAGCACCTTCACGATGAAGACCTAACCCTAGATTTTCTCTTCACCACTTCATTGACAACCCAAAATAAGAAATAAAGATGGAGAAGAAAGAGACGACGAGGGAGAGTGCACACCTGGCTCGTGCTGGACTGAGGTGGCGGCGCTCAGCTTCGATCGGGAGCAAGGTCCGGATCTGCACATCGGCGACACCAGGGGCCATCCTCAACTACTGGAGTTGAAACGACACTACACGGAGGCTGAAGGCGGTTCGTCGAGACCGTTCGATGCCGGAGTCTTAGAGGATGAAGACGTCTCCGACATCCGAGTGCGGCTAAGGAGGAGATCGACGCCAACGGTGCTGCACGACGCCGCCGAGGTTGCGGAATCAGATCTGAACAGATCGCTGGGTTCGAAGAAGAGGCGCAGTATAGTCGAACTCGGTGGACGGGCTGGATTATGGAACGGTGGTGCGGTGATGACGGTGAACTCGCGGGGATGATCGACGGTGCTCGTTTGTGCTCGGCCGAAGCAGTGGCGCTCGACCGGCGGTCAACCAGGAGAACAGTAGTGACATAGAGGAGAAAGAAAATATGTAGGAAGAGAGAGAGAGAGTGATGTGTCAGAATCATTGGAAACTGTGTACATTTATAATAAAATAATCGTATGTGTGTGTGTCCAGAGGAGGAATGGCAGAGTTGTAAATAAGAGTAGATGTGGGGTATACAGTAAAGGTATTGGACAGTGGCAAGTCTGTAATTACAGACAGATCTAGGGGCATCAGTACAAGTTTTGTAACCGAATATAACTAATTAACTGATTTAGTTATGACTACCAGCTAGATAATAACTAACTAAAGCAAAAGCGAGAATATTCAATATTTAACTAGAATAATATTTAAATAATAAAAATTAACTTTTAGTAGACAGGTTCACTGGGAAATACAAATTCTTAAGATTTAAACCTTTATCTAAATATAAAATAATATTTTTTATAAAAATGAAAGTTAACAAACCATTATAATTTTAGAATAAATTTAGAAAAATATTTTTTTGTTAAAAAAATTCTGTATCTAGAAAACGAGATTATACTTTTGAATATAATTTTAGAAAATCTCAAAATTCAACAAAATTAGTTCTAAGGAGTTACACATAACACATATGCACGCATAAGCAGATCATTCTGCTGTCTATAAATAGAAGGATCATTCCTTCATTCAACCGGCTTACGGTTCATACTCCACTTCTGGAATATTTCAACCGTATCAACATCCAGAGCACTTGCAAGAGTCTCAATCCTCTTCAAGTTACTGCCTTGTTCCAGAGCAATTCAGGCATTTAGAGAGCTCGAGATTGTCGTCAAATCGTCAACGGAGTCAACGTATTACTACACACTCCATCGCCACAGTTCCCAGATAAAAACAAAAGTGTACTCCTAGGACTACGTCTAAGTCCTACATTGTACTCCGTTCTATTTGTAGTTAGATACAAAAGTTCAATACAAAAAAGTTTGTTCTTCATATTTTAATGGCAAGCAAGCTGGCGACTCTGCTGGGGACCACTTTCTCCTCCAAAGAGAAGGTTGTGTCGCAATCTGACGATAGCAAGCTCGGCTTTTCCTACAGGACACTCGTGGTGTGCCTCAATTAATAGGCATATGAGGAGTTCATCTCTAAAAGCAGTATGAGTCCTTCGAAGTGGCTGCCAAAGCCGAAGAAGACCTGCCAAGTCTGGGTGCGCAAAGGTGATGTGCCGAGCGCCACCACTGAAGGAGATGCACCGCTACAGACCTCTCTTCCTGCTAACTTTCTCAGCAAACACGATGTCGCCACTGGCGCAACACATCTGCCAGGGAAATGCAGTGTTGACTGCAACTCCCAAACCTCTTATTCCAGTCAAAAAAGATGCGCTGACGGAACAGGGGCGCATCCAATCTCTCGCGCATGAGCTCTCGCGTGCAGTAGAAAACTTCTGTCTTCGACAGAATCACTCACTGTCATGGAGAGGAAAATTTGGATTATGAGTACTATACGTCTTTGTCACGACCCGTACCCTAGAGTAAGGGCACGATACGTGGGTACGTCCAGCCTACGTCGCAGTGTCGGCGGTAGAACGCTGTCCTAGGTCACAACATCTAACAATTTAAGGTAATAACAGTTATACTCCCCGAATGGGGATGACATAACAGAATATATCTCAATCACATCTAAGGTAGAATACGATAAGATAGAATAATATAAAAGATGCAATATCCAAATCCACAGGAAAAACAAATAGAGAGAAAGCTAAGTGTCTAGATAAACTCCACTAACATCCAAAAATAATACAGATCCAAATATACAACTCAATCTCCAATACTATGAAATAAGATAAAGATATCTATGGAGCAACAGTCTCTACAGCTAAGGGATCCGACTGGAAGTCCGGATTGCAAGTGTCCTCTAAGGCTGTCCCATAGAAAGTATCTAAGCAGGCCTCCTCCTCGTCATCTGTAAAATTTTTAACAGGTCCAATCAGGACGGGAACGAGCACATATCTCTTAAAACAGTTCATAACATGTTAGGAGTATAAATCATGCAATAGAGTAAAATACAGGAAATGCTGGAAAGGAAGTACAGAAAAATAAGAGATATTTTGTAACTGAAAGTAAGTACATGATAAGTAAAGACTGTAAGTGGCTAAGTGATTTAGAGTACAATATGGTTATGCAAACGGCTTAGGGGCACATGAATACAACTAAGAGGCACATGAATACCTACTGGGATAATGATCACATAACCAATTCTACTCACCCTGCCCCAATCAATACACAAGGATCCATTCAAGTTACGTTATTGGCACATGAATACAGCTAAAGATACGTGAACTCATGTAATGAGTAGTACATGAGGCACATGATAGTACATGAAGGCACATGAGAACATGTAAATACATGAACTAGTATGAGTACAAGGAGTACCTGATGCACATGATAAAGTACATGAACATGAAATACCCGATGCACCCGTAGAGGGATAACATCTCAGGAAAGGATCCATATACTACTAATCTGTGAAGATACGTGTCAGCATCAAGTAAAGTAATCTAGAGCAAGAATATAGTTCCAGATAGGTATGAAAAGATCAGAGAATGTACTCGCCTGTATCCTGAGAATATAAAGAATATCTACTGTCTGAGGAGTGGTGTCTGTCTCCTATAGAACAGTACAAGTCACTATGAGTCTAAAATGATAATAAGATGCAAATTAATGCATTCTACATGAATCTAGGTCAATCTAGACCAAAGTCAACTCTTGGTCAACTCTGGTCAACCCTAGAAGTCAAACAAGTCTATACTAGTCTATTCTAGGTCTAACAAGGCTATACAAATCCAATCTAGACTCTATACTGGCATTCAAGCCACCCATAGGCTAAGATCCCTAGTCTAGGCTATTAGGCAATACCATGCCTAAACCAACCATATCACATATACACAACCATATGTATATCTAAAATATAATACACTCATTGATATATTTATAATCTATTATAGAAATACATATTAGCATATAGGTTACCTATAATATATCACACATATATATAAGATACCTTAAAATGTGAATCTCACATACTCATATACATAGGGAATAGGAAAAAGGGAATGTGTTCAAGTATGTGTGAGAATACAAGAGTGTGTGTGGGTGTCACATAGAGGAAAACAGTGAGCGTTAAAGGGAATTCATGGAATACATGTGTGTGTGTGTGTTAGGCTTGAACCTGTGTGTGTACAAAAATTAGGAAACAATGAGTGATACATATGTCCCTGTGTGTAGGAAAAAATCAGTGATACACATGAAAATAGTGCTGGGAAAAACAGGAATTCAGTGAGTGACAAACTAGAAAATATTACAGTTAAAGGTTACATTGATGCTTGTGTGAGTAACAGAAAAATGGTATGGCAATAAGCCTGTATGTAGGAAACAGTGTATGGAAAATCAGTTCTCAGCTGACAGAAAAGAAATACATTGAAAGTTAACAAGAACAGTGAGTATTTAGTCAACCTGGGTACAATCAGTAAGTACATTTGTTAATAGGGAAAACAGGAAATCAACCATTTCAGTATATTAAGAATGAAATGGACATTCATTTTAACTAACCAATGAACAAAATCAATTCTATTTCAGTTAAGAGGGAAGCATGAATCTCAGGTTATGGAAAACAGTTCAATCACAGTTTCGAAAAGGGAAGGAAATCAGTTCAGCATATTTAAGAGAATAAATTCTCAGTTTTGCAGTTACAGGGAAACAAATCAGTGTATTAACAATGAAATCTCAGTTTTCAAAAGGAAATCAAATCTCAGTAACATGTCAAACCATTTCCCATAATCTCATATACGAAACCAAACCCACTCTAATGCATAAATCGAAATGATCAAGGACTAACAAACATGTGAGAGTTTTTAACAGTGAAGAACATCAATAAAACTGGGATTTAAATGTTCAGAGAATTGGAAAAAACCAAGTATCAGTACACAGTATCAGTCGAGCATGCCATTTAACCCAAATCGAATCCAAATTCACATCAACAACTAAACTATCATGTAAACCTAATCGAACATATATCATACATCATATTTGGATCTAATTTAACAATTAAAAACATGAATTAAAACATTAAAACTGAATAAAATAGAGAACCCAAAACAAAATACTGATACGCACAGCGCATTCCCCATGCACGTATGATTTCGTGTCCGACACGACACGAGAGGTCGTGAAACTTGACACACGTGGTGTCAGTCACTGCCTCTTCATGTGTGTCCAATACCACGCATCCATGTGTCGTGTCCATGGTACAAATGACCCCGAGCAGCAGGGGAGCAACAGTGCTCGCGCGCGCGTGGTGCACCCGCGTGTTCGTGTATCCATTGCGACACGACACGACACCAATAACGACTCAGAACATTAGAAACTAGTAAACGAGCCTAAACCCTAATTTTCTATTCCAAAACATTCCAAAAATCAAATCAAAATGCCCTTTGGGGCATTTCATCAAACACCTACATACATGGACTGATACGTGTCCGATACGGACACGTATCGGACTCGAAACCTAGGGTTAGCTATACCTACAGTTAGGGTAGGCCTAGGGCTTCCTGAATATGCAATAAAAATAGTATTTTATGGTGTAGATTCGAAATTACCTATAGGTTTGCAAAGTATCAAAAAGCCCCAAATGAGAGTGGATCCTCAAGCCACCAAACTCCTTTAAATTGCTCACACTCTGAAATTTCTCAATACCAACAACAAGTAGAATAAATTTAGAGCCTAATGCAATTGATTTGGGAGAAAAAGGAATTAAACAGGAATTTCTAGGAATTATTGAAGTTGGAGCATACCTCTTTCTTAAACTTGAGAACTTCCTAAAGGAGGCTAGCCCTAACTTTGAGGAGATTACTTATAGGGGGGAATCCCTAGGTTAGTGTGGCCAGCCAAGTGGGGATTGGGCTAGGGTTACATGGTGTTGGGTTGGGCCTCTATGGGCTTGAGTCATAAATCATGACTTGTGAAACCACAAGCTATTAACTAACCTATTCAAATCCTAATTTCCCCAAATAAATTCTAATGAGTTTGATATCACTAACTTAGGTCAAGCTAGGGTTACACACTCTAACCAAGTAGTCATGACTTAGGTTAGCTTCTAGGACAGTCTTCTAAGTCAACACTAGTCAAAGTCTAGAATAGCACCAAATCAATTATACTAAAAATCACTTAAAATTCTAATAATTATAATTAATAATAATAATTTCCAAATAATTCCAAAATTTTAAAAATGACCAAAATGCCCTCAAGCTAGAAAAGTGGTAGTGACAAATCTACCCCCTTAAAATAATTTTGTCCTCGAAATTAAAGGCGAAACTAACTGCTGAGAAGGATAGAAAGTATACCTCAAGGTCCAAAAAGATAGGGGTACCGCTCGCGCATCTCATCCTCCCGCTCCCAGGTAGACTCTCCTGGAGAATGATGCCTCCATGCGACGCGTACCAAGGGTATCACCTGGTTTCTCAGCACCTTCTCTCGGCGATCCAGAATCTCCACAGGCTGCTCTGGATAACTGAGAGTAGGTCCAACCTCAATCTCCGAATGATCGAGCACATGGCTAGGGTCAGCCACGTACCGTCTCAACTGTGATACGTGGAATATGTTGTGGACGCCCGCTAGTGCAGGTGACAAGTCTAGCCTGTATGCCACGTCACCGACTCTCCCGCTGATAACGAAAGGGTCGATGAAGCGCGGGCTAAGCTTCCCACCTCCACCAAAACGTATCGTACCACGAGTCGGAAATATCTGCAGAAAAACCATGTCTCCAACTTAATCACAAGCAAGGTCTCAAGTTACTAAAAACCAAATACGATCAATCAAACAAACAAAAAAATACAACCTACTTCTAATCCTATCTCTAAATCTGTACCTCAAACTCCAACGGCCTCCGGTGGCTATCGACCCAGTGCCGATGTCTGTCCTGCGCTACGCGAAGTCTGTCCCTGATGAGCTTCACCTTTTTGGCTGCGTCAACAACCATCTCTGGTCCCAGTAAAGCTCGCTTTCCAATATCATCCCAAGATAAGGTTGTACGACACCTACGCCCGTACAGAGCCTCAAAATGTGACATCTCAATGCTGGCCTGATAACTGTTGTTGTAAGCAAACTCCACCAAATGTAGATGATCCTCCCAGGAACCTCCAAAATCCAGGACGCACGTCCGCAGCATATCCTCAAGTGTCTGAATAGTCCTCTCTGACTGTCCGTCCGTCTGGGGGTGGTATGCAGTACTAAACTTGAGCTGAGTGCCCAAACTAGTCTACAGACTCCTCCAGAAATAGAAAGTAAAGCGACTATCCCGATCTGAGATAATGCTGACGAAAACTCCGTGAATCCTGACTATCTTTCGTATATACAACTCCACAAGCCTCTCTGTAGACGTATCCACCTTGAATGGCAAAAAGTGGGCCTATTTGGTCAACCTTTCAACGATGACCCAAATCGCGTCTTTCTCTCATGGTGTACACGGCAACCCAGATACGAAATCGATGGTGATATGTTCCCACTTCCACTCTGGAATGGCCAACGGCTGCAATAATCCTCCGGACGTCTGCCTCTCTGCCTTGACCTGCTGACAGACCAAGCATCTAGCTACGAAGCGAGCTACCTCCCACTTCATCTCGTACCACTAGACATGCTCTCGCAGATCCCTTTACATCTTGTTGGCACCAAGATGTATAGAGTACTGCGATCTGTGAGCCTCCTGTATAATCTGCTCCCTGAGCTCCCCGCTAGGCACACATAACCTAGAACCGTACCTCAGGGCACCATCCTCTGCAACTGAAAACTCGCCATCCACCAACCCTGCACGAACCTGCTCTTGGATACACCGCAGAGCCACATCCTCAAACTGCGTCGCCTTGATCCTTTCTATCAAGTCTGACTATATTTGAAGGCCCCATAACGGCATCTGCACTCCGGGCACGATCACCTCAATCCCAAGGCTCTCCAAGTCTGCGAGCAAGTGCCGATCCATAGTCAAACACATGGCTGTCGGATACCTACTCAAGGCATCGGCAACCACGTTGGCCTTCCCCGGGTGATACTGAAGTGAGATGTCAAAGTCTTTCATCAACTCTAGCCATCTGTGCTGCCTCATGTTGAGCTCTTTCTGTGTAAATACATACTTCAAGCTCTTGTGATCTGTGAAAATCTCCACCCTCTCGCCATACAGATAGTGCTTCCACAACTTCAGAGCAAAAATTACCGTTGCTAGCTCCAGGTCATGGATAGGGTAGTTCTTCTCATGGGGACGTAATTGCCTGAAAGCATAGGAAATCACCTTTCCATGCTGCTGCAAGACACAACCCAGCCCCTTCCCTGAAGCATCACTATAAATAGTGAATCTACCTGATCCTAAAGGCAATGTCAGAATCGGAGCTGTCGTAAGCCGCTTCTTCAACTCATTAAAAGCTGCCTGACACTCCTCTGTCCAAACATACTCAGTATCCTTTCGGGTCAACCGAGTCAATGGCTCTGCAACCTGGGAGAAATCCTGCACAAATCTCCTATAATATCCTGCCAGCCCCAGGAAACTCCTGATCTCTGCCACTGAAGTCGGCGTTGCCCAAGCCTCAACTGCTGTGATCTTTTTCGGGTCCACTGAGATACCATCTCCAGTCACCACATGACCCAAGAAGTCAACCCTGTCTAGAAAGAACTCGCACTTCGAGAGCTTGCCATACAATCTCTCCCTCCTGAGTGTCTCCAGAACCACTCTCAAGTGCTCCTCGTGTTCCTCCTCTGTCTTTGAATACACCAGGATATCATCAATGAATACCACCACGAACTTGTCCAAGTACTGGTGGAACACCTTGTTCATTAGGTTCATAAATACTGCTAGTGCATTGGTCAGCGCAAACGGCATAACCAAAAACTCAAACTGCCCGTACCGCGTCCTGAAGGCGGTCTTGGAAATATCCTCCCTCTTCACCTTCACCTGGTGATAACCTGACCTCAAATCAATATTGGAGAACACCCGAGCTCCGCTCAACTGAGCAAAGAGATCATCAATCCACGGCAGTGGGTATCTGTTCTTAATCGTCAGGTTGTTGAGTGCCCTGTAGTCGTTACACATCCGTACCGACCCATCCTTCTTGGGTACGAAGAGTAACGGTGCACCCCAAGGTTAAGAACTCGATCGGATGAAGCCCTTGTCCTGCAGCTCATCCACCTGCTTCTTCAGCTCTACCAATTCACTGTTGTTCACTCGATAGACATGCTGAGAAATCGGTTTCATGCCGGAAACCAAGTCTATCGAGAATACTACATCCCTATCCAGTGGAAGCCCTGGCAACTCCTCTGGAAATATGTCTATAAACTCTGCGATCAAGGGATATGGAGCCACATGCTCCTCAACTGATGCTCCACAGAAGACGCCACTGTCCTGCTCTGCCTGCCGTCGGGTATACTCAAACTCTGGCTCTCCTGGTGCCCCAAACAAAACTCTATCCCCTCGGCAATCAATACGGGCGTGGTGTCTACTCAGCCAGTCCATACCTAATACAATGTCATAGTTCGGTGGTGGTATGACAAGTAGACTCACTTCCAACCCTCGGCCTCCCAATATGATGTTCTGCCCTCTGCAAACATCACTCACGAGGATAACCCCACCCCCGGTCGTGATCTTGCAGGTCCTAGGCAATGGTTCAGAAACCAGACTGTGTCTAATAGCATACGATATTGACACAAAGTTGTGGGAAGCCCCAGAATCAAAGAGTACAAAAGCTGGAAGGGAGTCGAGAAGAACCGAACCTGCTATCAGCTCTCCGATGGCCTCTGCATCCTCAGCCGCCATGGCGAAAGCTCGCCCCTGCTGTCCACCTTGTGCCTGCTGCTGGTGCTGATGGAACCTCTGCTGCAGGGTCTGCAGTAGCCCCCTCAGCTGGCCTGCTGGAGCCTTGGCTCCACCTCCCTGAGCTCCACGTCCAAAAGCCATAGGGCAATCCCTCAACTGGTGATCCCCCGCACCACAAAGTAGGCACTTACCTAGCTTCTTCCTGCACTCATGGATCATATGTCCCGGCTTCTTGCAGAAGGCACAAACGACTACCTGCTGCTGATGGGATGCCTGCTGCCCTCTCTGCTGCTGATGCTGCACCTGCAGAAAAGGTGCCCGATCTTGCTGCTGATGCTGCGACTGATACTGCTGAACTGGCCTCTACGGCTGCTGCTACTGGAAGTGAGGCCTCTTGGCCTGCCCCTGACTGCTGCTACCACCCTGGAAGTCACGACCCCTCTTCTGCTTCAACCCTAGGTCGTCTTCCGCCGCCATAGCCGCAGAAAATATCTCAGCAAATGTAGCATTCCGGTCGCTCTTAGTCAGCGACCGAACCTCTCTAATCAAGCCTCGGCGAAACTTCCTCGCCTTCGTCTTCTCTGTCAAGTCATCTATGAAATGGGCCAATCTATAAAACTCCCCAGCATACTCAGCTACCGTCTGGTTCCCCTGAACCAGACCCTCGAACTGTGCCTCGATACCTTCCAAGGCCACATCAGGAAAGAACTGCTCCTTAAACAGCTCCTTGAACTGGGCCCAAGTCTGGCCCTCAACTCCCATCCTGGGATCTGTCTGATACCACGCACGGGCTAAGTCCTGCATCTGACTACCCGCCGCCTCGATCTGGAGTCGAGCTGGTATCTCCGCCAGCCTGAATATCTTCTCGATATGCTCTATCCAGTCGTCTGCATAATGGATGCCCTCTGTGCCAAAAAACTCTCTGGGATGCATCTTCTGAAAGTCCTGTATGTCCTTCTCCCTCCGACGGGGCTACTACTGGGCCCCCTGAGCAGTAACCATCTCGACTGTAGTACGAACCAGCTGGTGTGCCTCATCGATCCCCTGACGGAAATCGGCAGTCTGTCTCGTCTGCTGCTGCTGGTGGGACTCCAGAATCCTCTCCACGAAGGAGAATAGATGTGCAGCGTCTACCATCCCCGCAGGCGGAGGCTGCTACGGTAGAAGGATCTCAGGAATCATAATATTCGGCCTCCTGACTGGTGGAGGTGCTCCTCCAAAAGCAGCAGAAACACCGACTCCTGAGGGCTGCACTGGCCCTGTGGCACCGGGAGCTGGCTGCTGCTGAGGTCGAGAGGTGCTAGACCCCTTTCCAGCATCTCCCTGTCCAGGGCGATGCGATCTCGTCTCAACCATCCTGGAGACACAGATCAAACAAGAAACAATTACTGAGAATGAGTCGAATATCAATGAGGACAGTTTAAATTTCTAAGAAAGACAATAACCAGCAAAATAGATATACGGAATCTGATACGGAGTTTTTCTAGTGTGATTGAATACCTTCAAAAATATACTAATTCCTACTGCAGGCTGCAGCGATATTCTAGTTCGAATACCCCTACATTTCCAACCTAGACCTGTATGGGCCACCACTAAAAAATGTGTCACGACCCGTACCCTAGAGTAAGGGCACGAGACGTGGGTATGTCCAGCCTACGCCGCAGTGTCGGCAGTAGAACGCTGTCCTAGGTCACAACATCTAACAATTTAAGGTAATAACAGTTATACTCCGCGAATGGGGGTAACATAACAGAATATATCTCAATCACATCTAAGGTAGAATACGATAAGATAGAATGATATAAAAGATGCAAGATCCAAATCCACAGGAAATACAAATAGAGAGAAAGCTAAGTGTCTAGATAAACTCCACTAACATCCAAAAATAATATAGATCCAAATATACAACTTAATCTCCAATACTATGAAATAAGATAAAGATATCTATGGAGCAACAGTCTCTACAGCTAAGGGATCCGACTGGAAGTCCGGATCGCAAGTGTCCTCAAAGGTTGTCCCATAGAAAGTATCTAAGCAGGCCTCCTCCTCGTCCTCTGTAAAATTTTCAACAGGTCCAATCAGGACGGAAACGAGCACATATCTCACAAAACAGTTCATAACAGGTTAGGAGTATAAATCATACAATAGAGTAAAATACAGAAAATGCTAGAAAAGAAGTACAGAAAAATAGGAGATATTTTGTAACTGAAAGTAGGTACATGATAAGTAAAGACTGTAAGTGGCTAAGTAATTTAGAGTACAATATGGTTATGTAAACGGCTTAGGGGCACATGAATACAACTAAGAGGCACATGAATACCTACTGGGGATAATGATCACATAACCAATTCTACTCACCCCGCCCCAATCAATACACAAGGATCCATTCAAGTTACGATATTGGCACATGAATACAGCTAAAGATACGTGAACTCATGTAAGGAGTAGTACATGAGGCACATGATAGTACATGAAGGCACATGAGAACATATAAATACATAAACTAGTACGAGTACAAGGAGTACCTGATGCACATGATAAAGTACATAAATATGAAATACTCGATGCACCCGTAGAGGGATAACATCTCAGGAAAGGATCCATATAGTACTAATCCGTGAAGATACGTGTCAGTATCAAGTAAAGTAATCTAGAGCAAGAATATAGTTCCAGATAGGTATGAAAAGATCAGAGAATGTACTCGCCTGTATCCTGAGAATATGAAGAATATCTACTGTCCGAGTGGTGTCTGTCTCCTATAGAACAATACAAGTCACTATGAGTCTAAAATGATAATAAGATGCAAGTCAATGCATTCTACATGAATCTAGGTCAATCTAGACCAAAGTCAACTCTTGGTCAACTCTAGTCAACCCTAGAAGTCAAACAAGTCTATACTAGTCTATTCTAGGTCTAACAAGGCTATACAAATCCAATCTAGACTCTATACTTGCATTCAAGCCACCCATAGGCTAAGAGCCCTAGTCTAGGCTATTTGGCAATACTATGCCTAAACCAACCATATCACATATACACAACCATATGTATATCTAAAATATAATACACACATTGATATATTTATAATCTATTATAGAAATACATATTAGCATATAGGTTACCTATAATATATCACACATATATATTAGATACCTTAAAATGTGAATCTCACATACTCATATACATAGGGAATAGGAAAAAGGGAATGTGTTCAAGTGTGTGTGAGAATACAAGAGTGTGTGTGGGTGTCACATAGAGGAAAACAGTGAGTGTTAAAAGGAATTCAGGGAATACATGTGTGTGTGTGTTAGGCTTGAACCTGTGTGTATACAGAAATTAGGAAACAATGAGTGATACATGTGTCCCTGTATGTAGGGAAAAATCAGTGATATACATGAAAATAGTGTTGGGAAAAACAGGAATTCAGTGAGTGACAAACTGGAAAATATTACAGTTGAAGGTTACATTGATGCTTGTGTGAGTAACAGGAAAATGGTATGGCAATAAACCTGTGTGTAGGAAACAGTGTATGGAAAATCAGTTCTCAGCTGACAGAAAAGAAATGCATTGAAAGTTAACAAGAACAGTGAGTATTTAGTCAACCTGGGTACAATCAGTAAGTACATTTGTTAATAGGGAAAACAGGGAATCAACCATTTTAGTATATTAAGAATGAAATGGACATTCAATTTAACTAACCAATGAACAAAATCAATTCTATTTCAGTTAAGAGGGAAGCATGAATCCCAGGTTATGGAAAACAGTTCAATCACAGTTTCGAAAAGGAAAGGAAATCAGTTCAGCATATTTAAGAGAATAAATTCTTAGTTTTGCAGTTACAGGGAAACAAATCAGTGTATTAAGAGTGAAATCTCAGTTTTCAAAAGGAAATCAAATCTCAGTAACATGTCAAACCATTTTCCATAATCTCATATACGAAACCAAACCCACTCTAATGCATAAATCGAAATGATCAAGGACTAACAAACATGTGAGAGAAATTTAACAGTGAAGAACATCAATAAAACTAGGATTTAAATGTTCAGAGAATTGGGAAAAACTAAGTATCAGTACACAGTATCAGTCGAGCATGCCATTTAACCCAAATCGAATCCAAATTCACATCAACAACTAAACTATCATGTAAACCTAATCTAACATGTATCATACATCATATTTGGATCTAATTTAACAATTAAAAACATTAATTAAAACATTAAAACTGAATTAAACAGAGAACCCAAAACAAAACACTGATACGCACAGCGTATTCCCCATGCACGTACGATTCTGTGTCCGACACGACACGAGAGGTCGTAAAACTTGACACACGTGGTGTCAGTCACTTCCTCTTTGTATGTGTCTAATACCACGCATCCACGTGTCGTGTCCACGGCACAAATGACCCCGAGCAGCAGGGGAGCAACAGTGCTCGCGCGCGCGTGGTGCACCCGCGTGTTCGTATGTCCATTGCGATACGACACGACACCAATAACGACTCAGAACATTGGAAACTAGTAAACAAGCCTAAACCCTAATTTCTTATTCAAAAACATTCCAGAAATCAAATTGAAATGCCCTTTGGGATATTTCATCAAACACCTACATACATGGACTGATACGTGTCCGATACGGACACGTATCGGACTCGAAACCTAGGGTTAGATATACCTACAGTTAGGGTAGGCCTAGGGCTTCCTAAATATGCAATAAAAACAATATTTTATGGTATAGATTCAAAATTACCAATAGGTTTGCAAAGTATCAAAAGGCCCCAAATGAGAGTGGATCCTCAAGCCACCAAACTCCTTCAAATTGCTTACACTCTGAAATTTCTCAATACCAATAGCAAGTAGAATAAATTTAGAGCTTAATGCAATTGATTTGGGAGAAAAAGGAATTAAATAGGAATTTATAGGAATTATTGAAGTTGGAGCATACCTCTTTCTTAAACTTGAGAACTTCCTAAAGGAGGCTAGCCCTAACTTTGAGGAGATTACTTATAGGGGGAATCCCTAGGCTAGTGTGGCCAGCCAAGTGGAGATTGGGCTAGGGTTACATGATATTGGGTTGGGCCTCTATGGGCTTGAGTCATAAATCATGACTTGTGAAACCACAAGCCATTAACTAACCTATTCAAATCCTAATTTCCCCAAATAAATTCTAATGAGTTTGATATCACTAACTTAGGTCAAGCTAGGGTTACACACTCTAACCAAGTAGTCATGACTTAGGTTAGCTTCTAGGACAGTCTCCTAAGTCAACACTAGTCAAAGTCTAGAATAGCACCAAATCAATTATACTAAAAATCACTTAAAATTCTAATAATTATAATTAATAATAATAATTTCCAAATAATTCCAAAATTTTAAAAATGACCAAAATGCCCTCAAGCTAGAAAAGTGGTAGTGACAAATCTACCCCCCTTAAAATAATTTCGTCCTCGAAATTAAAGACAAAACTAACTGCTGAGAAGGATAGAAAGTATACCTCAAGGTCCAAAAAGATAGGGGTACCGCTCGCGCATCTCATCCTTCCGCTCCTAGGTAGACTCTCCTGGAGAATGATGCCTCCATGCGACGCGTACCAAGGGTATCACCTGGTTTCTCAGCATCTTCTCTCGACGATCCAGAATCTCCACAGGCTGCTCTGGATAACTGAGAGTAGGTCCAACCTCAATCTCCGAATGATCGAGCACGTGGCTAGGGTCAGCCACGTACCTTCTTAACTGTGATACGTGGAATACGTTGTGGATGCCCACTAGTACAGGTGACATGTCTAGCCTGTATGCTACGTCACCGACTCTCCCGCTGATAACGAAAGGGCCGATGAAGCACGGGTTAAGCTTTCCACCTCCACCAAAACGTATCGTACCACGAGTCGAAAATATCTGCAGAAAAACCACGTCTCCAACTTAATCACAAGCAAGGTCTCAAGTTACTAAAAACCAAACACGATCAATCAAACAAACAAAAAAAATACAACCTACTTCTAATCCTATCTCTAAATCTGTACCTCAAACTCCAACGGCCTCCGGTGGCTATCGCCCCAGTGCCGATGTCTGTCCTGCATCCCGTGAAGTCTGTCCCTGATGAGCTTCACCTTCTCAGCTGTGTCAACAACCATCTCTGGTCCCAGTAAAGCTCGCTCTCCAACATCATCCCAAGATAAGGGTGTACGACACCTACGTCCGTATAGAGCCTCAAAAGGTGACATCTCAATGCTGGCCTGATAACTGTTGTTGTAAGCAAACTCCACCAAATGTAGATGATCCTCCCAGGAACCTCCAAAATCCAGGACGTACGTCCGTAGCATATCCTCAAGTGTCTGAATAGTCCTCTCTGACTGTCCGTCCGTTTGGGGGTGGTATGCAGTACTAAACTTGAGCTGAGTGTCCAAACTAGTCTGCAGACTCCTCCAGAAATAGAAAGTAAAGCGAATATCCTGATCTGAGATAATGCTGACAGAAAATCTGTGAATCCTGACTATCTGCCGTATGTACAACTCCACAAGCCTCTCTTTAGACGTATCCACCTTGAATGGCAAAAAGTGGGCCAATTTGGTCAACCTGTCAACGATGACCCAAATCGCGTCTTTTCCTCCTGGTGTATGCGATAACCCAGATACAAAATCCATGGTGATATGTTCTCACTTCCACTATGGAATGGGCAACGGCTGCAATAATCCTCCGGACCTCTGCCTCTCTGCCTTAACCTGCTGACAGACCAAGCATCTAGCTACGAAGCGAGCTACCTCCCGCTTTATCCCGTACCACCAGACATGCTCTCGCAGATCCCTGTACATTTTGTTGGCACCAGGATGTATAGAGTACTGCGATCTGTGAGCCTCCTGCATGATCTGCTCCCTGAGCTCCATGCTAGACACACATGACCTGGAACCGTGCCTCAGGGCACCATCCTCTGCAAGTAAAAACTCGCCATCCACCAACCCTGCACGAACCTGCTCTCGGATACACTGCAGAGCCACATCCTCAAACTGCGTCGCCTTGATCCTCTCTATCAAGTCTGACTGTATTTGAAGGCCCCATAACTACATCTGTACTCCAGGCACGATCACCTCAATCCCAAGGCTCTCCAAGTCTGCGAGCAAGTGCCGATCCATAGTCAAACACATGGCTGTCGGATACCTACTCAAGGCATCGGCAACCACGTTGGCCTTCCCCGGATGATACTGAAGTGAGATGTCAAAGTCCTTCATCAACTCTAGCCATCTGTGCTGTCTCATATTGAGCTCTTTCTGTGTAAACACATACTTCAAGCTCTTGTGATCTGTAAAAATCTCCACCCTCTCGCCATACAAATAGTGCTTCCACAACTTCAGAGCAAAAATTACCGTTGCCAGCTCCAGGTCATGGGTAGGGTAGTTCTTCTCATGGGGACATAATTGCCTGGAAGCATAGGCAATCACCTTTTCATGCTGCTGTAAGACACAACCCAGCCCCTTCCCTGAAGCGTCACTATAAATAGTGAATCCACCTGATCCTGAAGGCAATGTCAGAATCGGAGCTGTCGTAAGCCGCTTCTTCAACTCATCAAAAGCTGTCTGACACTCCTCTGTCTAAACATACTCAGTATCCTTCCGAGTTAACCGAGTCAATGGCTCTGTAACCCGGGAGAAATCCTGCACATACTAGTCTGTGAACTGTACCAATATACCATGTAACTCTAGGAATAACATCCTATGTCATGATCCAACACATACTCGTCTGTGAACTGTCGTGACTGGAAATCGAGTATAACACTACAACTGAATCGGATATAGCAGATATCAAGACAATAAAAACTATCACAGACCTAAAATAAGATACTATGAGTCAAACAGGGCTAAATACTGAAAAAGAAAGCTAATACAAGCCATGAATGCAAATCTAAGTCAAAACTAGGTCAATCTAGGTCCAACTGAGTCATACTAGGTCATACTGGCTCATACTGGGTCACACTAGGTCACTGGGAGTCAATCCAAGTCAAACTAGGTCGAACGGGGTCAAGGGTTGACTTACAGTTGACTTTTAGTCAAAAAGTCAACTCTGGTCAACTCTGGTCAACACTGAGTCAACCCTGGGTCAACCCTAGGTCAAACTAGTCTAATGTTGACTAACAGTTGATTTTCAGTCAACTGGTCAATACTGGTTTGGTTTCGGTCAAATCGGGTCGCTTAAAGGCTAAGTTTGACTCTCGGTTGACTTTTGTTGACTTTTGGTCAAAAAGGTCAACCGACGTCAAAACTAGTCTATGAGTACCATATTCGATCATTACCAACCACGGGAATCAAGTTCTAACTCTATCTTAGGCTTCTAACACAATTACCCTATTCCTAGGCAAAACTAGCATTTACCCTTCCAAGGTAAATCCCGATACCTTGCCCAACCCAAGGAAACCCCGTAAATACCGATGGTACTAGCCTAGGCTCCTTAGGGTAGCTAGATATCAACCTATCTAAGGTTTACCTACCAAGAAATTTGGGTATCCTAGGTATCTAGGCCATCTTATGACACATGCTAACCATTTACAATGACCTTACCTATATCATGAATTTTACCCTTAACACTATCACACTCCCATACCACTCACTTACACACAACACTCACATGATATTTCTCACTCTCATAGGCTTCTCCTATAGGTTTCCTACTAGTTTAGCTATAGGATATACTATAGGCACTCACAAACACACTCACAAATGGCTCACACACACACACAACCTCACAACACTCACACACACACATAGGTAAATACATGGGCTGATTTGTGAGGTAAGTGGGGGCTGATTTTGGAGGACTAATAGGACTGATTTTTAGAGGAAACAGGACAGCCATCTAGTGGTGTATAGGTGGACAAATGATGGGGTTTAAGGGGATGTGCAAGTGGGGAATAGTGGACTGTTATAGGGCTCAATTGTGTGGACTGTTTTGTGGCAATATTGGACAGCCATGGGCTGTTTTTGTGGACTGTTAGGATAGCAATAAGGGGCAGGTTTGGGACAGCCATTGAGGGGTATTTGGTGGTGGTGTTTGGGAGTAACAAGGGGCTGTTTTGTAGTGATTTTGGACAGAATTTGGGGGAAAATGTGGGGCTGTCATGGGGGGAATTTCTAGACTGTTTGGGACAGCAGGTAGGGGGCTCTCCCTCCCTACAAATCACCCACAAACACCTCACAATCCCCTCTCAATCTCTTCTCTATCTCACCCACAAACTCACACAGATACACATACTCTTACACTCATAACATCAAACACCTATCCCTCATTCCCCTCTCTACCAACACAACATACACACACACACACCCATGGCCGACCACCTATGGCCCCTCTCCCAAACAACACAAACACCACACCACAATATATACACCAATATATATATAAGCCATATATATATACATATATATATATATATATATATATATATATATATATATATATATATATATATATATATATATATATATAGAAATATATATATATATATAACCACATATATATATTCATATGGAAAATATGAATATGATACATTATGAAACATGGAGAAACACATTCTAATAGATGTAAAAATCTGGAATAAAATGCAAGAACAACACAAAAAAATACTCAAACAAATCTATGAGTCCAAATAGAGGGTTTTTCCTATTAGGACACAATCCTACATATTGGACACCTCTAGAAATGTCCAAATGGACACAAAATGGTCTCTAATGGAGACACAACCATGGGAATCATTCCTATTGGGTTCCTAACCATTCTACATGAGAGGGAGAACTAAATTAGAGAAGGGTTGTACCTATTTTGGAGAAGGAACAATGGTGGAGCTCTCAAAATGACAAGAACCTTTGGAGAAGAAGAAGAAGTAGTGGATGAGAACAAGGGAAAGTGATTTTCTCTCTCCTCCCCACTCCTACACAATATGGCCGGCCACCTATGGTCCTATTCCCCCTTTTTAGTAATTACAAGTTTGCCCCCTATTGGTTTATTAGTTCAATACAAGTTGCTTAGGGTTTGTGGGTGGTTTAGTCAAACCTAAAACCACTAAACCAAATTAGTCTTAACCAAAAATAATTAGTCTAGTCTCTAACCAAAATACTGACATGTATGCCATGGCTAACTAGTGTGTGGGCCTGCTATGGTCAAAACTACCCCGGGTTCCCGAAACAAGTCAAAACAACTCGAAATGAGTTGAAATTCGAACCCGACTCAAATAACCCCAAAATAATACAATAAATAAATAAATAATTCAAAAATAATTTTTAAAGTGGAAAATTACAAAAATACCCCTGTTTTTGGAAACTGGGGGTGACAAATCTATCCACCTTAAAAAATTTCGTCCTCGAAATTAAAACCAAACAATAGTAAAATCTCAAATTCACAAGTCATGGCTAAAAATTTAAAATGATTAAAATCTCAAAAATCAAAGCAGGAATTAAATGACTTAATTTATAAAATTTAAAATTCCTCTCAAATATAAGTCTATCCACCTTAAAAGAATCATCCAAAAACTTAAAACGAAGCAACACAGAAAATTCATGCAATTTGATAATCGTATGCATCTGTCCAATAATCATGATACTTAGAATCTCCGTCATGCTAGTGAGCAAGGCTACGATAATCACAGAGTCCTCAACTACGGTATATACCTCTAGAATTATGGTATTTAAAATTTTTGCATTGCCGCTAGCTTGGCAGCGAAAATCTTAAATTCCCACACCCGAGAGATACATCCATAGTCTGACTATATGTCCTCACTCTGCCTGCTAGCATGACCCTAGATGATTCTAAAATCTCATAATCGAGGCGACCTAGCCTATACGACTTATCTCAAAAGGAATTTACATCACAAGTACAATTTCATCAAACGATCAAGGAACAGATAGAATCAAATTTCAAGACAGTTTACGAAGGCAAATACGGAAAGGAGATTCGAAAGATCGGAACCTGCTATATGCTCTGCTACTACATGAGTGGGCTCAACTGTCATGGCGAATGTACGCCCCTGCTGGCCTCCTATAGCCTGCTGTACTCTGTCCTTGCCTGCCTGTCTGGCTGCACGGACCGCACAGTCCTTCACCTGGTGGTCTGGAGCTCCACAGAATAAATAGACTCCCAGCTTCATCCTGCAAGCCTTCCGGGTGTGCCCCATCTTCTTACAGAAGGCACACTGGATGGCCTGTCTCTGGTCCTGTCCTTGGTGCTGCTGGGCACGCGTCGGTGCCTGCTGAAACTGCAACTGAGGCTGCTGCTGCTGAAACTGCCTCTGCTGGAAATATGGGCACTTCACTGGCCCTGCACTCGAACTAGCTCCAAGAGTGTCACTGCTCCTCTTCGGCTTGAGGCCGAAGTCCTCCTCTGCTATCTGAGCCTCCATAAGGATCTGCTCGAATGTCGCATATCGTCGCCCAGATGTGCGAGTGCGCACTGCATGTACAAGACCCCTCCGGAACTTTCGGGCCTTGTACCCCTCATCCTGGACCAAACTAGGTACGAAACTGCTCAGGCGAAAGAACTCCGCTGCATACTCGTCTACCGACGAGTTCCCCTGCACTAGACTGGCAAACTGCCCCTCCAAAGTTGTCAAGGCTACATCTGGGTAGAACTTTTCCTTGAAGAGCTTCCTGAAGTCCTCCTAAGATATACCTCTCACTGACGCACGCGGATCCGTGCGGTACCAAGTCAGCGCTATATCAAAGAACTGGCTCGCTGCAGACGTCACCCACAGACCTTTCGGGACCTCTGCCAACTCCAGACTCCGCTGGACATCCTCTAGCCAGTCGTCCGCGTATAGGATACCCTCGGTACCCTTGAACTCCCGCGGGTTCATCTTCCTGAAGTGGAGGTGTGTACCGGGCCTCCCCTGACCCTACTGCTGATCTGGTGCTCCCTGAACTGTAGCCTGTGCACCTCTCTCCACTGCTGCCATAGCTAGCTGATGCGAGTTCTCCATGGTCTGTCGCAGCACCTCTGCCTGACGGTGCTATGCCTCTGCATGTGCTCACTGCGTCTGTAGCATCTGCTACAGAAGGGCCATCATCCCCTGAGTGTCTGTCGGCAACAGAGGCGGCGGTGGAAGATCAGGAATCACCATAGACGGTCCTGCTGCTGGAGGTGGAAGACCTCCTGGAACTGCCGCTGCTACTCCTGTCTGAAGGGCAGGGACTGAGGCTGCTGCCCTCTCGACTGCTGCTCCCGTAGTCAAAGGTGGAAGGCCTCCCGGATCTGACCTCTTTGGAACTGTACTCGGCCCTGCTGCCTGAGAACGAGTCACCGTCATCCTGAAGATGAATTGAACCCAAGAGATCAATATGGCACAAGATAAGATATTATCAAAGGAGGACAATTGAATTCAAATGCAAGAAGAGTTGTCATGGTAATCAAAAGATCAGAGTTTTCCTAAAAATGTGATTGAGTAACTCCTACTATACCCTAGATCCTACGTCCTAGTCGCAGGCTCGTAATTAGCACTCTAAGTCGAACACCATTACGAGATTGCACTAATTGCGACACTGACCTACATGGGCTACCACAAAAACGTATCACGACCCGCACCCTGAAGAGGGGCACGAGTACGTGGTTATGTCCAGCCTACGCCGCAGTATCGGCGGTAGAACGCTGTATATAGGGTCTGTAAATACTACGACTAAAACAGATAAATGTACCTGTACAGTATATACTCTCCGAATGGAGGTGACATAGCAATACAGTCTCAATCACATATATCAAACTAAGGTAGATAGTACGAAAAAGGAAATATGATAGATAAAACAGGAAACGAGTCCAAAATCCACAAGTCAGAGCAAACACAAATATCCAGAGTCTCAGATAATATAAGATAGATGCTACAAACTGAAATATACTAGCTGGCTCGCAGGCCAGGCAACCCTAACTAAACTATGCTACTCAGGGTGAGCAAAATCTAGTGGCTCTACCAACAAGCCATAGTCTAAGTCTACTCCGCCCGACTCAATCCCATAGTAGGTCGGGCAATCAGCCTCTGAATCATTTGTAAAATTTATCAACGGTATCCTATCAGGAAAATGAGCAAGTACAAACACCAACAGCAGTTCCATGTGAATTGACAAAAGCTATTAGAGACAGTATAATGAAATACAAGACAAAATCAACTGGAAATACATATCATGATGTGAGTACTGAAAAGGACGATAATACATATATATAGGATGACTTGGGAACCATTCGGAAGCCGAGTTACAACCCCTAAACCAAACAAGGACCGGGGCTGTAACCCTTCTCCCGAATAGAACTTAGTCTCCTAAGAAAATAAATATAAAAGGTGCCTTGAATTATTAGTATGTTACGTGATCGGCTTGGGAAGATATGATCAGGCTTTCCATCCGACTGGCTATGAACCCTGTATACAATAGAACGATAAGGCCGATCACCATGAAAAGCTATGAACCGTATAGGGTAAGGCTTTACCCGTCGTGAGGTGAGGGTATAGCTATGAACCATATGTACCATAGAACCATGTGGGAATTTGATCACACAACCACTAATAACTCCCCCATCCCCGAGTAGTACAATGGATCTGGACATGACACGTTATGACACGAGATTCCATAAGAGGGTAGCAAGTCCCCTTTCAAAATCGGTGTCTATACCAATACACTGAAATAAGACAGAATATGTACCAATATACTATGTAACTCTAGGAATAACATCCCATGTCATGATCCAACACATACTAGTCTGTGAACTGTCGTGACTGGAAATCGAGTATAACACTACAACTGAATCGAATATAGCAGATATCAAGACAATAAAAACTATCAGTAAATGTACTCGCCTGTGGTCCTGAGCTGGTAGGGTGAACAGATGCTCAGAGTGATCACAGACCTAAAATAAGATACTATGAGTCAAACAGGGCTAAATACTGAAAAAAGGAAGCTAATACAAGCCATGAATGCAAATCTAAGTCAAAACTAGGTTAATCTAGGTCAAACTGAGTCATACTAGGTCATACTGGCTCATATTGGGTCACACTAGGTCACTAGGAGTCAATCCAAGTCAAACTAGGTCGAACGGGGTCAAGGGTTGACTTACAGTTAACTTTTGGTCAAAAAGTCAACTTTGGTCAACTCTGGTCAACACTGAGTCAACCCTGGGTCAACCCTAGGTCAAACTAGTCTAATGTTGACTAACAGTTGATTTTTAGTCAACTGGTCAACACTGGTTTGGTTTCGGTCAAATCGGGTCGCTTAAAGGCTAAGTTTGACTCTCGGTTGACTTTTGTTGACTTTTGGTCAAAAAGGTCAACCGACGTCAAAACTAGTCTATGAGTACCATATTCGATCATTACCAACCACGGGAATCAAGTTCTACTCTATCTTAGGATTCTAACACAATTACCCTATTCCTAAGCAAAACTAGCATTTACCCTTCCAAGGTAAATCCCGATACCTTGCCCAACCCAAGGAAACCCCGTAAATACCCATGGTACTAGCCTAGGCTCCTTAGGGTAGCTAGATATCAACCTATCTAAGGTTTACCTACCAAAAAATTTGGGTATCCTAGGTATCTAGGCCATCTTATGACACATGCTAACCATTTACCCATTACCTTACCTATATCATGAATTTTACCCTTAACACTATCACACACCCATAACACTCACTCACACATAACACTCACATGATATTTCTCACTCTCATAGGCTTCTCCTATAGGTTTCCTACTAGTTTAGCTATAGGATATACTATAGGCACTCACAAACACACTCACAAATGGCTCACACACACAACCTCACAACACTCACACACACACATAGGTAAATACATGGGCTGATTTGTGAGGTAAGTGGGGGCTGATTTTGGAGGACTAATAGGACTGATTTTTAGGGGAAAGAGGACAGCCATCTAGTGGTGTATAGGTGGACAAATGATGGGGTTTAAGGGGATGTGCAAGTGGGGAAAAGTGGACTGTTATAGGGCTCAATTATGTGGACTGTTTTGTGGCAATATTGGACAGCCATGGGCTATTTTTGTGGACTGTTAGGACAGCAATAAGGGGCAGGTTTGGGACAGCCATTGAGGGGTATTTGGTGGTGATGTTTGGGAGTAACAATGGGCTATTTTGTAGTGATTTTGGACAGAATTTGGAGAAAAATGTGGGGCTGTCATGGGGGAAATTTCTGGACTGTTTGGGACAGCAGGTAGGGGGCTCTCCCTCCCTACAAATCACCCACAAACACCTCACAATCCCCTCTCAGTCTCTCCTCTATCTCACCCACAAACTCACACACAAATACACATACTCTTACACTCATAACAACAAACACCTATCCCTCATTCCCCTCTCTACCAACACAACATACACACACACACACACCCATGGCCGACCACCTATGGCCCCTCTCCCAAACAACACAAACACCACACCACGATATATACACCAATATATATATATAAGCCATATATATATATATATATATATATATATATATATATATACATATATATATATATATATTTATATTTTATATATATATATATATAAATATATATATGTAACCACATATATATATTCATATGGAAAATATGAATATGATACATTATGAAACATGGAGAAACACATTCTAATACATGTAAAAATCTGGAATAAAATGCAGGAACAACACAAAAACAATACTCAAACAAATCTATGAGTCCAAATAGAGGGTTTTTCCTATTAGGACACAATCCTACATATTGGACACCTCTAAAAATGTCCAAATGGACACAAAATGGTCTCTAATGGAGACACAACCATGGGAATCATTCCTATTGGGTTTCTAACCATTCTATATGAGAGGGAGAACTAAATTAGAGAAGGGTTGTACCTATTTTGGAGAAGGAACAATGGTGGAGCTCTCAAAATGACAAGAACCTTTGGAGAAGAAGAAGAAGTAGTGGATGAGAACAAAGGAAAGTGATTTTCTCTCTCCTCCCCACTACTACACAATGTGGCTGGCCACCTATGGTCCTATTCCCCCTTTTTAGTAATTACAAGTTTGCCCCCTATTGGTTTATTAGTTCAATACAAGTTGCTTAGGGTTTGTGGGTAGTTTAGTCAAACCTAAAACCACTAAACCAAATTAGTCTTAACCAAAAATAATTAGTCTAGTCTCTAACCAAAATAATGACATGTGGACCATGGCTAACTAGTGTGTGGGCCTGCTAAAGTCAAAACTACCCCGGGTCCCCGAAACAAGTCAAAACAACTCGGAATGAGTTGAAATTCGAACCCGACTCAAATAACCCCAAAATAATACAATAAATAAATAAATAAATCCAAAATAATTTTTAAAGTGGAAAATTACAAAAATACCCCTATTTCTGGAAACTGGGGGTGACACACGTGTCGTATCCACGGCACAAATGACCCCGAGCAACAGGGGAGCAACAGTTCTCGCGCGCGCGTGGTGCACCCGCGTGTTCGTATGTCCATTGCGATACGAGACGACACCAATAATGACTCAGAACATTGGAAACTAGTAAACGAGCCTAAACCCTAATTTTCTATTCAAAAACATTCCAGAAATCAAATCGAAATGCCCTTTGGGGTATTTTATCAAACACCTACATACATGGACTAATACGTGTCCGATACGGACACGTATCGGACTCGAAACCTAGGGTTAGCTATACCTACAGTTAGGGTAGGCCTAGGGCTTCCTAAATATGCAATAAAAATAGTATTTTATGGTGTAGATTCAAAATTACCTATAGGTTTGCAAAGTATCAAAAGGCCCCAAATGAGAGTGGATCCTCAAGCCACCAAACTCCTTCAAATTGCTTACACTATAAAATTTTTCAATACCAACAGCAAGTAGATTAAATTTAGAGCCTAATGCAATTGATTTGGAAGAAAAAAGAATTAAATAGGAATTTCTAGGAATTATTAAAGTTGGAGCATACCTCTTTCTTAAACTTGAGAACTTCCTAAAGGAGGCTAGCCCTAACTTTGAGGAGATTACTTATAGGGGGGAATCCCTAGGCTAGTGTGGCCAGCCAAGTGGGGATTGGGCTAGGGTTACATGGTGTTGGGTTGGGCCTCTATGGGCTTGAGTCATAAATCATGACTTGTGAAACCATAAGCCATTAACTAACCTATTCAAATCCTAATTTCCTCAAATAAATTCTAATGAGATATCACTAACTTAGGTCAAGCTAGGGTTACACACTCTAACCAAGTAGTCATGACTTAGGTTAGCTTCTAGGACAGTCTCCTAAGTCAACACTAGTCAAAGTCTAGAATAGCACCAAATTAATTATATCAATTATACTAAAAATCACTTAAAATTCTAATAATTATAATTAATAATAATTCCCAAATAATTCCAAAATTTTAAAAATGACCAAAATACCCTCAAGCTAGAAAAGTGATAGTGACAGTCTTTACGGGCTAGTACGAAGAAGTCCAAGGTAGCACGGGCCATACGCCCCAAACATGCTACGCCAGCAGCAAACCAGAAATGTGCGCTAAAACTCATACACGCAGCTGATGGTAAGCTGTACAGAGTTGACTCGGGTGCCTTGGCACCAGCCCCAAGTCGACTATCGAAGTCCCCTTTCTACTTGGGCGCATCTTATGCCTATGGAACCAAGTTGTGTGGGGCAAATTCTGTGACTTTGAACCCATGCGCCTGTAGTGCCCTGTCCCGTTCAGTCAATTGGAGGAATCAAAATGTCAACGACGTTCGGACTCAACCATGCAACGGCCTGCTCGAAGTCCCGCTCGGTCGAGGAGACTCCTCGTTCAGGTGGGTGGCTTCGGTGAACTTGCCTTAGCTTGGCCTTCGTACTAATAAAACGAAAGTTTTTAAATGCACAAGTAGGCTTGATAATAAAAGAGACGTATCTACATAGCTAAGGAAATAATCCAAACTTGGGTCAAACTGAGTGAGAACATGGAAAAAGGTCCCACGGTCGGCTTAGAAGTGTTGCACGATGGCTTTCAAAAATGACACTCGGTCCTTCGTCCCGTGGCTTGGGAGAAGAAAAGTTGATCTTCGCCATAAAGCTATGAATTAGCAGAAATCATAGGCGTTGCCCACATAAATGCTTGATAAAGCATGCACGGTTCCAGCGTTTGAGGCTTGGCGTAGCCTTTGCTCGCCCCATGGGTTAAGTTGTATCGTACGGCTTGTGGCATAAGTCTAGGCACCCAAAGAAATTTGGTTGTTCAAAGTCGAACGCGTGCACGACACGTTTCCACGATGAAAGGCTTGACGCAGTCTTTGCTCGTCAAGTTATTGTACGATTAAGTTAGGCTATCGGATTAGTAGCAAGCACGATCCTACGAGTTCTACGGCTGGGTATAACCTCATAGTCCTACGGTCTCAAAGCTCGTCACATGGAGTATGCGTTGGGTGGTAGTGTCGCATAGAACATAAGTTGGCTTAAGGCATGATGTCACGGACTTAGTGTTTTAAGGCACGAGCTAAGGTTGATTCAAATCGAGTTTGGAAAAAAGGGCTATCAAATAAGGCATTCCTGAGTTGAGTAAAAATAATAGGGCAACGTGGAAGATACTCGCGACTATGGGTCGTCGAGGCGGTCTCAAATGCTAGAAGTCTTGAACTTGGTCTTGAATAGATGGTAATACTAGAAGAATGACTATGTAAGACGTTAGTTAGAGTCGAGTCTTGCATGGTCATTTGGACAACTTGTCGACAAGGGCGATTGTTTCCTCGAAATAACAACCTGGGGCCACAGGATCGTTCCGACCTAGGAGGAACAGGTATAGCTAATGCTGCAGGCAACCAGGTATTCGTTGGACGGTCATTGGAGATCGCTACTTGCTTTGGCTGGGCTATCCTATACCTGGCTATGTACGGGTATGGCTTGTGATGCCAGTGACCCTTCATATAGATGAGTCGAGCAGCGATCCCCGTATATGCCTTTGGATTGAGTCAAGTATTGTGTGCACGGTATAAATGAGTCGAGTTGAATGTATGCACGATCAGAACACAATGTTTGGGCCTAAAATTTGGCAACAACACAAACACGTACTTCGACACAAGATGTGGCATCGAGTATTTAGTTGTTGGCATAGCGTTACATAAGTTGGATTTGAGTCATTTCAAGTAAGTCAGGAAGCACAGTAGGGCAAAGTTGGTTAAGTCACACTGAGTTGCGAGGCATAGCCTCAATATGGACCCACGAATAAAGTTTATGATACGATCACGATGTTAGCACAATGGACTTGTAGCACGGTCACATAGAAATTTGGGTATTATTGTATAGTTGCATTTCTGAGTATAGGCCGAAAGACAAGCACGATTTGATAAGTTGACGTTGTAAGCACGAGAATGGTCTAGAGGCAAGGATAAGGAAGTTATCGGTGTGATAGCACAGTGATGGTCTAGAGACACAAATAGGCCGAGAGTCTATGTCCTAAAATCGAACCTAAGGCAAGAGTAGAAAGACAATAAAAAAGGGTTATATTGTACAAAGTAAAATGAATGTATTAATTTTGTATGGGTGGGCGAGGAGCTCACTCCACCAGTACAGTTGAGTACTGACACCCACATAGTTTTCATGTGTAGGGACAAGTAGAAGCTCATTGGTACGAAGCTCGCTTGGATGCGTCGAGGCATGGAATTCTTTGGCATTTTGAGGCGCGCGGCCGCATGAATTCTGGACTTATACGGGACATAATGTATGGACATCGCCTATATAAAGCATCCGTTGTCTTATCAAATTGTATTGAGAAAAGAGAGAGAGCCGAGTGACTTGTATTATGAGAAGAATGAGCTTGAGTGATCGTAATCTTGGCCTCGTGCCCACCTATATAATCTTTGTTTCAATATCAATAAAGAGCTATTTGCATAACTTGTGTTTGTTCTAACTTTCTGCTAGCTTATTCAATATTTCTGCCTTGGGACTTCTGTGCGACGACCCCGTCGCTTAGCCTGTAATTGGCCATTATGGAACTCGCCTTACGTGAGCGCAATCTAGGCTCACGCGGTATCACGCCTTAGCGAGGACGATCGGTCCTACGGGACCGGGGTGTGACATAATGGTATCAGAGCATGACTTTATGTCCTTGGACTTTCGATTGAATTCTTTAACTCTCGATTTTGTTCCGCAAACTCCGATGTTGTTTCAACAATTTAATATCGTTGGTGCGCTCTCTCTCAAATGTTCTATGGGATATCCATACAATAAGTCTTTATATTTTGCAAATCGTATGAGAATAGTTTTTGATAAAACTAAAAGATGGTTCGTGTAAAGCATGGTTGGCTAAGTCGGGCTGGACATATACACCAAAATTACATTGGGCTAGAATGAGTTAGACTCGATTCATAAAAGTGTTGGATAGTTGCGATAGGGATGCCATCCGACGATGTTATCGTCGATGTGATATAGATGAGCGTGCTTGGAATTTGAGAAATGATTCGTACGGAGATTCGAAGTAATCGATTGTGAATCGAATGATAGTTTTGAGGATTTGTCATGACTTCATCCCTGAGTGGTGTATGGTATAGCCTCAGGAATGTTGATCGATTGAGGATTACAGGGTGCCGATGAGTCTATCAGCAAGCGACGAGTACGTAAAGCCTTAGATTGAGTATCATTAAGCAAAAGTGTAGTCTTAAAGTTTGATAAGATGATTCGAACAAACTAGGGATGACGCACACGGGATTATGATTGTGTAAGTATGAAATGCAAAATGATTGAGTAGATGAAACTAAATCGAAGAAAAGTTAAGGTGTAGAGAACGGATGACTTGATAGAGAAAATCGATATGAATCATGTACGAAAAGTTAGCACGATCGGATGATAGCGTGCATAGGAATGATTCGAATATTGGGAATGACTATAAGGAATTGGAATAGATGTTGCTCGATGACTTAAAATAGACGGATGTACATACGTGATTTTGGGTTTTGAAAGGATTAATCATGTACTAGTTCGGAGGATAATGATCGAACTTGATCTTGAATATTGAGGAGATTATCTAGTTCGGACAGTAGCATTAGTCGCACGACTCAAAATTTATTGCACATGAAGATCGTCAGGTTTCATATATCATCGATGGTAATGAGGCGTATCAAAGATTGATATGCAATAACTCGAGGGTACTCTAATTCGAGGAATGACGATCGTGTAAAATGTATTATTTCGATGGATGCTATGCCTAGGGATTTTTATTGAAAGGAATGTTTGGATGAAAGGAAAGTATCTTGATTGCTTCGACGATAGCCATAATATCGATGTTTTTGTCTTGCACGAGTGCAACACCAACCTCGCTCATGCATCATGTCAGATTTAGGGTGATTGTTCTGCGTGAGCGCTGACATGGTGATTCATGTCGCGGGAATGATCGAACTCAGAAAATCAAGGCGTGGCAATTTGGATTGCTTCGACTTGTGGTTTGATGCGAAGATGAATTCGAGGATTGGTCAGACTTGTGATTGATGATTAAGTAAACTTGAGAATTGAGTTCTAATCTGCGTATCGAGAATGAGTTAGTCTAGACTTAAAGCAAGAGTTACGTCCTGATGAGAACGATTATCCTGCGGTACGTTGCATGGTGATTTCATGTCCACCGTAGATAATCAGACTTGCATGAGATTGGAGCATGACATATTGTTATGCTGGATGACCTTGTGATCGATTACGTGAATTGTGATAAACGACTTAGGGAATATGAATGAGAATTATGGTTTAGTGACAAATCATCTTGTGGTATACTTGACTGGGATAGGATGGATAGGTGAATGGTAAAGAACATGTGTGAAGACATAGACTACGCGTATTGGTTATTGGACGAGCGATATTGATATGTCGAAAAATTGGTTGAACATGACTTACCGTAAGATGGCTTTGCTGAACGACTCGGACCCCATGGACTAAGTATTGTAAGTGCAAATAGGAGAAATCTATGCTCGAAGTTTAGAAATCGGAGTGATGCATGCTTGGGTAGAAAATCCCGTACTATCAACTTTGGTTTGACCTTAGGATTGGGGTCAGTGTTGATAATATTGTTTGGGAACTATGATTCCAATACTGACAATTGACTTTAGCCTGGAGAGATGACCTAGCAGTTAGGCGAAATGTCCATGTTGCGAGAGTTAGCATCGGTACGAGTGATCTTGAGGATTGATCAGTTTGGATGTTGGTGTTGATGAATGGAATGATTCAAGAGTATGAGAATACCACTCATGAGCCTCGACTGAAATATATATATATCAGGGACGCCCGAATATGTGCACGATCCGACTCGAGTAGAAATAGCAGAATTCTCTATCACGAAGCTTAGTTGAAATGTATGTATTTTGGGGACACCTGAAATATGTGCATAATCCAACTAAGTGATACGTTGAATTCAAAGTGAGACTAAAGGAATGGAAAGGTATCGAGGGTTTCAAGAAAAAGATTGAGGGTAGTACGATCGTTGCTCGGATTGAAGAAACACATAGGAGTAGTGTGTGCGAAAGTTATTGAATATTGGATAAAGTGATGAGTCGATGAGTAAGTACTCAGTTAATTTTGAGGATAAAACTTTTACTGAGTGGTGTATGTTGTAGTGCCCCATCCCGCTCAGTCAATCGGAGGAATTAAAATGCCGACGGCGTTCGAACTCAGCCATGCAACGGCCTGCTCGAAGTTTCGCTCGGCCGAGGTGACTCCTTGCTCAGATGGGTGGCTTCGGTGAACTTGTCTCAGCTTGGCCTTCGCACTAATAAAATGAAAGTTTTCAAATGCACAAGTTGTTTGCCATTAAAATCTTTTGATTAAATTTCAATTACAAACAGAACAGTGTTACAATGTAGGACTTAGACGTAGTACTAGTAGTACACTTTTGTTTATCTGGGTCCCTTGTGCCGATGGAGCGAGTGGTAATGCGTTGACTCCGTTGACGATCTGACGACGGTTCTCGGTTCTCTGAAGGTCTGAGTTGCTCTGGGTGCTGGAGCTTGCAGAGAGGAAGAAGACGTTGAGTGTCTGTATCTGCCTCTCTGTATATATATCGGTAGTTGTATGATGTATGTATGTGTGTGTGTAAGAAGGAAGTGATCCCTCTATTTATAGCTTTGCAGGTTGGCTACCCATGCGCATATATAGGATACGCCTGTACGCAGGGACGCCACGTGGTGATTGCTGATGGAGGCGCATGGACGATGCGCTCTGATTGAGGAGTTGAACCCTTCCTGTTGCCTTTGTGGGCTGTGGCCGAGCTGACACGTAGCAATGGAGAGGATCTTTTAGTTGCTGAGATCTTGGGTGATTAGCACCCCTTCATAGGCTGAATCAAGTCAAAGGACGCGTGTCGTAGGTCTATGGCTCGAAGATCTCGGATTTGGTAGGGAGTGATCTGATAGGATGTGCCTGGGATTGGGCGCATGAGGAGACTTTGGCTCATAACCTTTAGGAGTCACGAACCAGTCGGGGCACATGGCTTTTGAGGCGCATGCAGGGCTTCAGTAGTGACTTTACTTCTGTCTTTAGGGATCAGAGAAAAGTCTGAGGCACACGACTTTTGAGGCGCATGCAGAGATTTAGGCACATGGCTGCGGAGGCGCATGCGAGATGGTGGGCGGCCACGTGGCTTGTAACCGCCGGAGGAAAGTAATGATGATACTGACGTCGGCGATGCTTCGTCTTCTGAAAAAGCTGTCAACTGTTCAGTCCTCGGGGGACATGCTGCCAACTCTGTCAGATTTCAGCATTTAATGTTCTTTGATAGGTGATGGGCTATTGAGTGGGCACATCAATCTGCGTTCCACTAGGCGCATGGGGACGAATGGGCACATCCTCGTAAGGTGCTTGGTGCTGATGGACGCGTCTGTATGATGCGCGGTCTTCGTTGGTCTGTCCGTTGAGTTCTTTGAGTCATTAATGGCTCTCTGACTTAGCTAAATTCGAAGGGGTGAATTTATCATCATGAATACAAGTTCATTGCACTAACTTCGGGAAGGTTGCCACTTGGCGTATGGGTTTGATTTGCCCTGGCCAATGAATAGCAACAGTTTGAGAGAGTTTTGTTGTCTCTCCCTTGACTTCTCGACGAAGATGGATTCGACTGATCCTCCTCCTTGGCAAGACGTTGTACTGTGGGTGATGGTTCTCCTTGTTCGAAGAAGCTTTGATGGTAAACTCCTTCAGAAGATAAGAGCCCCAGGCTAGTAGATGCGCCTGTGCATTGACGAGGAAGTGATTCCCTCTGACGGGGTGGACTGATGTGCTGGAAGACAGGCACAGCATGTTGCAACTGCTGGAACACAGACTGCCTTGGTGGTGGAGCCACTGTCTTACGGCAGCAACAGTTGATGACGACCGTAGCACAAGTGTGCCCTGTGAGGGGCATATGATGCTTATCGGTCGGCTCTCCTGATCGGCGTTTGTGAATGATTATATTACACAAATCGTTCAAGGAGAGTGCCACCTTCATACCCCCATCAGGCGCATGGCAAAGCCAAGCGCCGGGGTGGTCAAGTGAGAGTACCACCTTTACACCCCCATCAGGTGCATGGCAAGGCCAAGTGTCGGGGTGGTTAAGTGAATGCTGCGCCCCTTGATCCAATACCAAACAGGCGCTCAGATCAGTAGTAGGGGTACAACAATTAAAGTGACTTGAACGAACCTCGGACGTACAACTAGTGGAGGTGCGGGAGTTCAAGACCACAGGGTTTGTCTTGCTTGACTTGGTTGCAAACGCAGTAGATGCGTCCAAGCGAGACAAGGACTTTAAAGGTCGGCTCATTTCTGGCACAGAAGCCCCCGAGTCGACCTTGTACAGCTTACCATCAGCAGCGCACATGATTGTGAGCGCATGCTTGTGGTTTTCCATTGGCATAGCACGTTTAAGGCGCATGGTCCGTGCCGTCTTGGACTTCTTCGTACCAGCCCGCTGGGGCGCATAGTACTCATAGTCCAAATTATCCTCGCCATGACAGCGATTGAAGAACTTGCAGCCAACCCAGAAGAAGAGAAGAACTACTGCAACTTTTTGTGGCTCGAACGGGCTCCCTGGATAGCCGGCTCCCTTTTCTTTATTAATTTTGGTGCCCTTTTCAAAGGAGGCAAGAGGGCTCTATATATAGAGTGGAATAAGACCTCTCTTCTTCTCCTTTCCAATGTAGGATTAAAAGTAAGATCCTTTCTTTTTTATGCTTCTACAAGACCCCCTTCAAAGTTTTTAAAACTTTTGGACAAGTTTTGAAATACTTTGAACGAGAAGCATGAACAGTAGAGCTGTTTAGGTGTGACAATCCTATCAGAGGTAGTATGGATGTGATAGGTTTGGGTACTTCCACTGGAGAATTTATGTGGACTTATCATCCTTGGCGCACCTTGGTTTTAGGTACAGATAATAAGTTGAGAGAGAGAGAGAGAGAGAGAGAACCAACATATTTACTCAGAGGTAGTATGGACATGGTAAATATGGGATTGATGGTAGAGCTTTCCTACTCAGAGGTGATATGGACGTGGTAGAAATGACTCTGGAGGGAGATACACGGAACTACTCAGAGGTAATATGGACATGAAAGTTCTGTTGGGGATGTAATCCTTTACTTTTGAATAAAGAATGAAGAGTTTTGTGGGGTGTTCATTTTTGCTGTCATGAACTTGATGATTTGTGTGAACCTATTATCTTTTACGCACCTTGGTTGTTAGGTACAGATAATAAGTTTGAGAGAACCTGACATGTTTGCTCAGAGGTGATGTGGACGTGGCAAATATAGGGTTCAAATGATGGAATCTTCCTACTCAGAGGTGTTATGGACGTGGTAGGAGTGACTCAGGAGGGATACGCGGAACTACTCAGAGGTAATATGGACGTAGAAGTTCTGCGATCAATGTACGGTAACACAGGGGTTGTCTGTACGGGATGTTTACTCAGAGGTAATGTGGACATGGTACACATGATGGGTAGCGTAGTCTTACGGAGTGTAAGATTCCGCTTTGTAGGATATAGGGGAACAACTCAGAGGTAATGTGGACGTGGTTGTCCTTCTAATGGAGAATGCCACGGAATAGCTGGGTTCCGGAAGTGTAAGATTTTGTGGAAGGGAATTTGTATATGAGCCCTGATGATTGGGTCCACAGACTCCCTTGTTCGGTGGAGATAGAAGTACATGTATGAAAGATGTCAAGAGTAGTACTTCTTTAGGAACTTGTCGTTGATAGGCATCATGAACAAGTCTCTATTGGGTTTGGCGAGGCGGTAAGCACCGTTCGAGTATATCGTCTCTATGATGAAAGGTCCCTTCCACTTGGGTTCAAACTTTCCTGGTGTCTTGTGAGTCAACACCATCGGCCTTCTGACTGCCAGAAATAGGTCGCCTACTTGGAAAGTCCTCTGCTTGACCTTCTTGTTGAAAGCCTGTGATATACGAGCTTGATAGAGTTCGATGCGCTGTCGAGCTAGGAGACATTTTTCGTCAAGTGCCTCCAATTCTTGCAGACGGCAATGTTGGTTGTCTTTCTCTGTTAGTTGATTTGTGATCGCTACACGGAGCAAGGGTATCTGGATCTCGAGAGGCAGTACCGCTTCGCTTCCGTAGACCAGGAAGAATGGTATGTTGCTCGTCGGGGTCCGTACCATTGTGCAGTAGGCCCAAAGGTATTCGTCGAGCTTTTTGTCCCAATCGCGTTTGTTGGATGACACGACCTTTTTGAGTAGCCTGACGATAGTCTTATTGAATGCCTCGGCCAATCCGTTTGCTGCCGGATTGTAGGCGGTTGATGCCACATTTTGGATGCGATTCTTGTCCCAGAATCTGTTGAAAACATGGCTGATGAACTCAGGACCGTTATCATGGATAATCCTCCGAGGTACCCCAAAACGGTAGATGATATGGTGTTTGATGAAGCTGACCACCCGGGAGCTCTTCACTTCCGCCAGTGGAACTGCTTCTACCCATTTGGAGAAGTAGTCGGTGATGGCTAGGATGAAGCGGTGTCCCCTTGATGAAGGAGGGGTGATCGGTCCTACAATGTCCATGCCCCAGGCTTCGAAGGGCTAGGAGGCGACCGTCGGATGTAGTGGTTCTGACGGTGTATGGATGAAGTCAGCGTGAAGCTGGCACTCATGGCACTTTTTAGCATAGTCGACAGCGTCGGCTGTCATGGTTGGCCAGTAGTAGCCCATGCGTCGTAGTCGATCCTGCAACTTAGGGCCAGGTTGATGGGCCCCACATGTTCCGTCGTGAGCTTCTCGAAGGGCTTCGGCCGCTTCTTCGTTGGATAAACATCGAAGGAGAAGTCCATCGTAGGAGCGTCGGTACAGCATTTTAGTAGCTGTATCGTAATAGAATCGAAGGGAACACCTCTTGACTGAGACGGCTTCTCTTTGAGTCAAATTTTTAAAGGAGCATCGGGAATCATCTCTGGCTCCATGTCGGACTCTGCTGCCATTTCTGTTTCATCGTCAGCATCATTGGCTTCCTCTTCGTCAGGTGACTTGTACAAGGTGGAATCAGTGAAGTAGGCTTCAACCTCCTTGAAAGGGTCAATGTCCACGAACTCCGTCCGGATGATGTCATTAGTGGACACGTATTTTATACATTGGTGGAGTATAGATGGCACCACCATGTACTCATGCAGCCACGGACGACCCAGTAGGAGGTTGTAGTTGACATCGGCGTCCACGACATAGCAAGTCACCTCGGTTCTGAGGTTAGCGATATGACACTTTAGCCGTATTTTGCCCAGCGGCTCGCTTTTGCTAGCATTTAAGCTACTGATTGTTGTGTTGGAAGGCGCCAGTCGGTATATTTGGATCCCCAGTGTTGGGAGCAGCGTCTTCGGAATAATGCTGAGGGAAGACCCCGGATCGATCTGAATCTGCTTCACCTTGACGGAACCGATATACCCTGTATAATACAGCGGCCTGTTGTGTCGGTTGTGCTTGAGCAGCATGTCTTGTTGGGTGAAGGTTATGTTGGGGATAACTTTATCCGCACAATGACAGTACGCACATGTAGTCGGAGTATCCTCAGGCTGCTTGACCTGACTGATGAAGGACTCAGCATCCTTCAGGGCTTTACAGAGAGCTTTACGAGTGTCCTTGGAAAGACGAAGGAGCTCAAACAGAGATAGGCGGGCAGGAGTACAGGCCAGTTGTGCCAGTATGTCGAAGTTGTGGGGCTTGGCTAGCCCCGAAGCATTCTCCTTTCGCAAAGGCTTATCGAAACAGGCCTCTACATGCTCCTATTTATTGGCCGTTGGAGGCTTGGATGGACCTCCTTCTTGGGCAGCAGAGGCAGTACAGGGAGGCACCACCTCAATGACAGCTTCGTCGGGTTGGACGTTCAGCTGTGAACGGGTTTGTACAGAAAGTGCCTCTTCCGTAGAGGAAGAGACCATGCGACAAGAATTGATCTTCCTGTCCTTAGTTTTGGAGGCAGAGCGTACCTCCGGTTGAGTAACCTCGGAGACGAGATCAGGGTGAACCCACAAGACCTCTCCCCGAGATGTGGTGAGCGGGATGAGTCCACTCACGTTGTCACAAGTAGGTGGTAGATTGACCACCTCCATTATCGCCTTAGGGATGGGGACGACGCCATCTTGTGTTGTGGTTGGCGACAAGGTGCCAAATTGGATTAACACCAGGTTGGCCGAGACCGTTTTCTCCTCTTAGTCGACGGAGATAACATTCACATTTATCATGCGCTGGATGTAGTTATTGAGGACGTAGCATTCCTTAGTTGGATGTCCGACAAACCGATGGTAGTGACAGTACCTCAGATTGTACACTTTTCTAACCTTGTCAGGATGCTTCGGGTCCGACAATTTGATCTTGTCACCCTGCTTCAGTATCTTGAAGAGTTGCAGGGTGTCTTCATCATTGAAAGAATAAACCTCCTTTGGCCTTGGTGCAAGTGGAGACCTTTGGAGGCATTGACAGTCAACGCCCGTTTCTCCTTCGTCTCTCATCCGGGGTTGTTGGCTGCAGGCCGTTTCCCCTTGTCCTCAAAGGCAGGGAAACTAACTCCCAGAAGGCGAGCATTGGACGCCTTCTTTTCTGCTGCTTCGGCTTCAATGATCAAGGAACTCCAGTCGGAAGGAGGAGTGGAGTTGAGCCAGAGTTTGACTGCAGGCAGCATGTTCATGCTGCAGGAGGAGAGGAGTGCGTGTTCTGGCATGCCCGGGGGCAGTCTGAAGCAGGCCTGTCGGAAGCGTTCGATGAATACTCGAACTGTTTTCTTCTCCTTCTGGCGTATCTCTATGAGGGACGCCATTGTCATGTCCTTCCCGCCGTCGTAGAAACGGTCGAGGAAGAGACGCGGCAAGTCGTCGAAGGAACATATGGAGTTATCTGGGAGACTGCAGTACCAGTCGTACGCCAATCCTTTCAGTGCCCCGACAAATATGCTGGTGAGTAGTACGTCCTCCTTCGGGAGATGTCCCGTTTGAGACTGGAAGTACATCAGATAACGACGTGGAGAGTCCTTCCCGTCGTATGGCATCAGTGTTTGTGGTTTATACTTAGGAGGATAAACCACTTTGTTCCATTCGAGGGGATAAGGTTGGGGGATCCCCATCTTTTGGCGCTCTTCTTGTCTATTCTTGGACTCAAAGCGCTCGTGCAAGTCCCTGATCATCTCGACCACATCATCCATGGAGCTGGGAGTCGGGGAAGGTGGTAGTGCCTGGAGTTGAGCATTTGAGGGCTCCGACGTCCGTGGTGCCTCGCGATGATCTGTATCCAAAGATACCCGTTGAAGGGGTACGCTTGATTCTCCATTGGCCCCGGGGTCAGGACCAGTAGGTGCCCTGGCCAAAGCTGACCGTATCTCAAATACCGCTTGAGTCAGTGTTTTCATGGAGGCAGAGAGGGTTTTGAGTCCCCCTTTCAAGGCATCTATGCGCTGGACGAGGTCTGCTGGCGGCACATCAGGTTCGGTATCACCCCCAGTCATGTATACTGTCATGACACGGCTGGAGTCGGATGGATCAGTTGAGGCTTTGCTTTCAGCCTCGCTCTCTTGTAGAAGAGAAACTTCCCCCGGAGCCTTATCTTGGCAACCCCCAGCTACATTCTGGAGGACATCCTCATTTTCAGGAGCATCCGCAAGGGCCTGATTACCTCCAGTTCTGTTTTAGAGGACTTCTTCGTCTTCGAGACGCAGGTCCACAGGGGCCAGACTACCCCCAGCTACGTCCGGGAGGCTGACTTCGTCTCCAGGATGAAGATCCACCCCAGCTGTGCTCTGGAGGACATCTTCGTCTTAAGAAGGAGGATCAACAAGGGCTTGACTACCCCCAACTTCCTCCAAGATCTTCTTTCTCCCCCGAGTGCCTTCAAACACTCCGGAGAATGGGACAGTTGTCTTGGTTTTCCTCGGCTGGCTCTTGGACGAGGACGAGGAATTGCCAGTCGCCTTTCGGACTGACGTGGAGTTAGAGATTACATTGCATGAAGCAACCTTTAGTTCTGGCTCCTATTTTATTGACACCTTCTTCCCAAGGCGACGTCGGAGGGGTGTTGATGATTGCAGCCACTGGAACACCGACTGTCTTGGTGGAACTGCTGCCTTGCAACAGCAGTTGATGGTAACTACAGCACAGGTGTGCCCTGTGAGGGGCGTATTGTGCTTGTCAGTTGACTCTCCTGATCGGCGTTTGTGAGTGATCACGTTACGCAGATCGTTGGAGAAGAGTGCCACCATCGTACCCCCATCAGGCATATGGCAAGGCCAAGCACCGGGGTGGTCAAGTGAATGTTGCGCCCCCTGATCCAACATCAAATAGGCGCTCAGATCAGTAGTGGGGGAACAATATTTATAGTGACTTGAACGAACCTCAGATGCACAACCAATGGAGGCACGGGAGTTCAAGACCACAGAGTTTGCCTTGCTCGACTTGGTTGCGAACACAACAGATGCGCCCAAGTGAGACAAGGACTTTGAAGGTTGACTCATTTCCGGCGTAGAAGCACCTGAGTCGACCTTATACATGCTTCTGATTTGCTGCCGGCATAGCACGTTTGAGGCGCATGGCCCGTGTTGCCTTGGACTTCTTCGTACTAGCGCACTGGGGCACATAGTACTCAGAGTCCAAATTCTCCTCGCCACTACAGCGAGTGAGTCTGTCAAAGATAGAGGCCTTCTGTAGCACATCAGAGGTGATGCGCGGGGCATTAGCTGCACCCCTGCTCCGTTGACGCATCTTCCTCGCCTGAGAGGGAGATGGCTGGAGAATGTGGTCAGCCGTACATTTTCCTGAGAGATACGCTGCACCGGTGGGCGCATCTTAGTTACTGAGGATGTCACCAGGAAGGGAAGGCTGTATTGGCGCATCCCCTTCGGTGGTAGTGCCAGAGGCGTCGACCTTGTGCACCCAGACTTGGTGAGTCTTCTTCGGCTTCAGCAGCCGCTTTGAAGGACTCGTACTGCCTTCAGAGATGAACTCCTCATATGCCTGTCGATTGAGGCGTACGACCAACGTCATGTGGGAGGAGCCCACCTACACGTCGTCGGATTGCGACACAACTTTCTCGGTAGAGGAGAAAGAGGTCCCCAGCAGAGTCGCCAGCTTGTTTGCCATTAAAATCTTTTGATTAAATTTCAATTACAAACAGAACAGTGTTACAATGTTGGACTTAGATGTAGTCCTAGTAGTACACTTTTGTTTATCTGGGTCCCTTGTGCCGATGGAGGAGTGGTACTGCGTTGACTCCATTGACGATCTGACGATGGTTCTCGGTTCTCTGAAGGTCTGAGTTGCTCTGGGTGCTGGAGCTTGCGGAGAGGAAGAAGACGTTGAGTGTCTGTACCTACCTCTCTGTATATGTATATCGGTAGTTGTATGATGTGTGTGTGTGTAAGAAGGAAGTGATCCCTCTATTTATAGCTTTGCAGGCTGGTTGCTCATGCGCATATGTAGGATACGCCTGTACGCGGGGACGCCACGTGGTGATTGCTGATGGAGGCGCATGGATGATGCGCTCTGATTGAGGAGTTGAACCCTTCCTGTTGCCTTTGTGGGCTGCGGCCGAGCTGACACGTAGCAATGGAGAGGATCTTTCAGTTGCTGAGATCTTGGGTGATTAGCACCCCTTCATAGGCTGAATCAAGTCAAAGGACGCATGTCGTAGGTCCATGGCTCGAAGATCTCAGATTTGGTGGGGAGTAATCTGATAGGATGCGCCTGGGATTGGGCACATGAGGAGACTTTGGCTCGTAACCTTTAGGAGTCACGAACCAGTCGGGGCGCATGGCTTTTGAGGCGCATACGGGGCTTCAGTAGTGACTTTACTTCTGTCTTTAGGGATCAGAGAAAAGTCTGAGGTGCATGGTTTTTGAGGCACATACAGAGATTTAGGCACATGGCTGCGGAGGCACATGCGAGATGGTTGGGCGACCACGTGGCTTGTAACCGCCGGAGGAAAGTAATGATGATGCTGACGTCGGCGATGCTTCGTCTTTTGAAAAATCTGTCAACTGTTCAGTCCTCGGGGGACGTGCTACCAACTCTGTCAGACTTCAGCATTTAATGTTCTTTGACAGGTGATGGGCTGTTGAGTAGGCGCAACGATCTACGTTCCACTAGGGGCATGGAGACGCACGGGCGCATCCTCGTAAGGCACTTGGTGCTGATGGGCACGTCTGTATGATGCGCGGTCTTCGTTGGTCCGTTTGTTGAGTTCTTCGAGTCATTAATGGCTCTCTGACTTGGCTGAATTCGAAGGGGTGAATTCATTATCATGAATACAAGTTCATTGCACTAACTTCGGGAAGGTTGCTACTTGGCGCATGGGTTTAATTTGCCCTGGCCTATGAATAGCAACAGTTTGAGAGAGTTTTGTTGTCTCTCCCTTGACTTCTCGACGAAGATGGATTCGACTGATCCTCCTCCTTGGCAAGACGTTGTAGTGTGGATGATGGTTCTTCTTGTTCGAAGAAGCTTTGACGGTGAACTCCTTCAGAAGATAAGAGCCCCAGGCTGGTAGATGCGCCTGTACATTGACGAGGAAGTGATTCACTCTGACGGGACGAAGCGATGTGCTGGAAGACAGGCACAACATGTTGCAACTGCTGGAACACAGACTGCCTTGGTGGTGGAGCCACTGTCTTACGACAGCAACAGTTGATGACAATCGTAGCACAAGTGTGCCCTGTGAGGGGCATATTATTCTTGTCGGTCGGCTCTCCTGATCGGCGTTTGTGAATGATCACATTACGCAAATCGTTAGAGGAGAGTGCCACCTTCATACCCCCATCAGGCGCATGGCAAAGCCAAGCGCCGAGGTGGTCAAGTGAGAGTGCCACCTTTACACCCCCATCAGGCGCATGGCAAGGCTAAGTGTCGGGGTGGTCAAGTGAATGCTGCGCCCCTTGATCCAACACCAAACAGGCGCTCAAATCAGTAGTAGGGGTACAGCACTTAAAGTGACTTGAACGAACCTTGGACGCGCAACCAATGGAGGTGCGGGAGTTCAAGACCACAGGGTTTGTATTGCTCGACTTGGTTGCGAACACAGTAGATGAGCCCAAGCGAGACAAGGACTTTGAAGGTCGGCTCATTTCTGGCGCAGAAGCACCCGAGTCGACCTTGTACAGCTTACCATCAACAGCGCGTATGATTGTGAGCGCATGCTTCTGGTTTGCCGTTGGCATAGCACGTTTGAGGCACATGGCCCGTGCCGTCTTGGACTTCTTCGTACCAGTCCGCTGGGGCGCACAGTACTCAGAGTCCAAATTATCCTCGCCATGACAACGAGTGAAGAACTTACAGCCAACCCAGAAGAAGAGAAGAACTACTGCAACTTTTTGTGGCTCGAACGGGCTCCCTGGATAACGGGCTCCCTTTTCTTTATTTATTTTGGTGCCCTTTTCAAAGGAGGCAAGAGGGCTCTATATATAGAGTGGAATGAGACCTCTCTTCTTCTCCTTTCTGATGTGGGATTAAAAGCAAGATCCCTTCTTTTTCATGCTTCTACACAAGTAGGCTTGATAATAAAAGAGACGAATCCACATAGCTAAGGGAATAATCCCAACTTGGGTCAAACTGAGTTAGAACATGGAAAAAGGTCCCATGGTCAGCTTAGAAGTATTGCACGATGGCTTTCAAAAATGACACTCAGTCCTTCGTCCCGTAGCTTGGGAGAAGGAAAGTTGGTCTTCGCCACAAAGCTATGAATTAGCTAAAATCATAGGCGTCGCCCGCATAAATGCTTGATAAAGCATGCTCGGTTCCACCGTTTGAGCCTTGGCATAGCCTTTGCTCGCCCCACGGGTTATGTTGTATCGCACGACTTATGGCAAAAGTCTAGGCACCCAAAAAACTTGGTTGTTCAAATTCGAACATGTGTACGACACGTTCGTACGATGCAAGGCTTGACGCAGTCTTTTCTCGTCAAGTTTTTGCATGAGTAAGTTAGGCAAAGTTATGTTAGGCTATCGAAGTAGTAGCAAACACGGTCCCATGAGTTCTACGGCTGGGTATAACCACATAGTCCTACGGTCTTAAAGCTCGTCATATGGAGTATGAGTTGGACGATAGTGCCGCATAGAACATAAGTTGGCTTAAGGTACGATGTCATGGACTTAGTGTTTTAAGGCACGAGCTACGGTTGATTCAAATCGAGTTTGGAAAAAAAGGTCTATAAAATAAGGCGTTTCTGAGTTGAGTAAAAATTATAGGGCAACATGGAAGAATACTCGCGGCCATGGATCATCGAGGCGGTCTCAAATGTTAGAAGTCTTGAACTTGGTCTTGAAGAGATGGTAACACTAAAAGAATGACTGTGTAAGACGTTAGTTAGAGTCGAGTCTTGCATGGTCATTTAGACAACTTGTCGACAAGGGCGATTGTTTCTTCAGAACGACAACCTGGGGCCACAGGATCGTCCGGCCTAGGAGGAACATGTATAGCTAATGCTGCAGGCAACCGGGTATTCGGTGGAAGGTCATTGGGGCTCGCTACTTGCTTTGGCCAGGCCATCCTATACCTAGCTATGTCCGGGTATGGCTTGTGATGCCAGTGACCCTTCATATAGATGAGTCATACGACGATCCGCGTATATGCCTTTGATTTAGTCGAGTATTGTGTGCATGGTATCAATGAGTCGAGTTGAATGTGTGTACGATCAGAACATAATATTTGGGCCTAATATTTTGCTACAATGCAGAAACGTGCTTCGGCACGAGATGTGGCATCGAGTATTAAGTTGTTGGCATAGAGTTGCATAAGTTACATTTGAGTCGTTTAGAGTTTAAGCCAGGAAGCGCAGTAGGGCAAAGTTTGTTAAGTCACACTGAGTTACGAGGCACGACCTCAATATAGACCCACGAATAGAGTTTATGATACGATCACGATGTTAGCATAATGGACTTGTAGCACGGTCACATAGAAATTTGGGTATTATTGTGTAGTTGCGTTTCTGAGTATCGGCCGATAGGGAAGCATGACTTGATAAGTTGACGTTACAAGTATGGGAATGGTCTAGAGGCAAGGATAAGGAAGTTATCGGTGCGATAGCACGGTGATGGTCTATAGGCACAAATAGGCCGAGAGTCTATGTCCTAAAATCGAACCTAAGGCAAGAGTAGAAAGACAATAAAAAACGGTTATATTACACAAAGTAAAATGAACGTGCTGATTTTATATGGGTGGTCGAGGAGCTCACTCCACCAGTACAGTTGAGCACTAACGCCCACACAATTTTTATGTGTAGGAACAAGTAGAAGCTCGTTGGCACGGAGCTCGCTTGGATGCATCGAGGCATGGAGTTCCTTGGCATTTCGAGACGCATGGCCGCATGGAGTCTGGACTTATACGCGACATAATGTATGGACATCGCCTATCTGAAGCATCCACTGGCTTATCAAATTGTATTAAGAGAAGAGAGAGAGCATAGTGACTTGTATCGTGAGAAGAGTGAGCTTGAGTGATTATAATCTTGGCCTCGTGCCCACCTATATAATCTTTGTTTCAATATCAATAAAGAGCTATTTGCATCACTTGTGTTTGTTCTAACTTTCCGCTGGCTTATTCAATATTTCTGCCTTGGGACTTCTGTGTGACGACCCCATCGCTTAGCCTCTAAACGGCCGTTATGGAACCCACCTTTCGTGAGCACAATCTAAGCTCACGCGTCATCACGCCTTAGCGAGGACGATCGGTCCTATGGGACTGGGGCATGACAGTGCCCACGTAGGCTGTGCGCATGAAGTGGGTTCAAGCTATAATATATGTTGCTCTCCCACCAATAATCTAGGCGTATCTCATGTGCTGGAACTAGATTAGGGGGTGCAACAATCACATAATCACCCCGGCACTTGGCCTTGCCATGTGCCTAAACGGGGTGTAAATGTGAAACACTCCCCTCACGATCTACGTAATATGATCACTCACAAAAATGGATCATAAGAGACAACCTCCATGCACGATGCGCCCCTCACAGGGCATTCTTGTTCCATAGTCACCATCAATTGCTGCTGTTGCAAAACAATAATTGTACCACCAAGGCGGTCCGTTTTCCAACGACTGCAACTAGCTGCACCTATCCGACATCACCTCGAAAAAAGAGTGCCAATCGATGATGAGACAGAACCTCTGGTCGCCTCATGCCATGTCATTTCCAACTCCCATGCATCAGGGAAAAAGGCGAGCTCCACTAACTCTTCTACCTCAGTTGGCCCATCAAAAAGCCGATTGAAAAAGAACCAGGCAATAACCCCGTCAATCAGGATATTCCAGAAAATTTAATTGAGGATGAAAGCTCCAACAATCATACAAGCTAGGGGTAGTCTGACCCCGACTATCCTCGATAACCCCTCACTCGAAGACGAGGGCATCAATCAAGGCACCGACACCGAAGTAGCTTGGGGTAGCCAGTACGAAGTATCGGAAGAAGAATCTCTTAGACCAACCTTTCCACAAGAAAGCGAGGCTAAAAGCGAAGCATCAACCGATCCATCCACTTCTACCCACGTTATGCCAGTCTATATGGCAGGGGTGGCGAGGAAGAAGAGATCGAAACTTCAGCTCCGAATCTTGTTCGACGCATGGACACCTTGGAAGATGGACTCAAAACCCTCTCCTCCACTATGCAATCTTTGACTCAAATGATGTTTGAGATTTAAAATACTCTGACTTCTCAACCTTTGACAAGGGCACCGGCATCCACTAGCTTCGATCCTGGGGCTAACGGAGAGTCTAGTATACCCCCTCAATGGGTATCGTCCGAAACCGATCATCACGCCTCCCCTCGGACATCAACTCCTTCAGGGGCTGAGCTTCACACTTTACCTTCCTCACCTCCTCCTATCTCTACAGAGGAGTTTGCTGAGATGGTAAGGGATCTGTGCGATCGCTTCGAAGTGCAGAACAAATAGAAGGAACACCAGAAGCTGGGGATCCAGCAACCTTACCCCCCTGAATGGAACAAAGTGATTTATCGTCCCAAATGTAAACCACAAATACTGACGCCATTCGATGCGAAGGAGTCTCCCCGCCGATATCCGACATACTTCCACTTCGTGATAGGACATCTCCCGAAAGAAGACGCCCTGCTTGCAAGTTTGTTCGTCGGAGTATTGAAGGGAGTCGCCTACGACTGGTACTGCAGTCTCTCTGATAACTGCATATCCTCCTTCGATGACTTAACACAACTTTTTTTTAACCGATTCTATAACGGAGGAAAGGACATGACAATATCGTCTCTAATTGAAGTACGCCAGATGAAGAAAGAAACTGTTCGAGCCTTCATCGAATGCTTTTGTCATGCATGCTTGAGATTACCAACTGGCATGCCAGAACTTGTGATGATCGACTCATGCAGCATGAACATCACGCCAGCCATCAAACTCTGGTTCGACTCAGTCCAGCCTCCCGATTGGAGTTCGTTGATCATCGGAACTGAAGCTGCCAAGAAAAAGGCACGCAATGCACGACTTCTGGGGGTTAGCTTCCCTGCGTTTGATGACAAAGGAAAATACGCCGCCACTAACAATAGTGGTCGCGAGCCCAAGGAAAAGCATGCATTGACTGTCAATGCCTCAAAAAGTACACAAGGGCCAACTCAGAAACCACCACCTGTACCAAGACTGAAGGAGATCTACTCCTTTAATGACGAAGAAATGCTGTAACTCTTCGAAATGCTGAAACAGAGCGATAAGATCAAGTTCCCTGATCCAAAGTATCCTGACGAGGTCGACAGGGTGGACGACCTGAGGTACTGCCACTACCATCGGTTCGTCGGGCATCCGACTCGAGACTCCTACATCTTAAAGAACTACATACAACGTATAATCAACGCGAATGTCATCTCGCTCGATTAAGACAGTCTTGACTAACATGGTGTCACTCCAGTTTGCCACCCTGTCGCCCACCGAAGCTCAAGACGGCATCGTCCCCATCCCGAAGGCGACAATAGAAGTAATCAACCTTCTGCCAACTCGTGACAATATGAGTGGACTAATACCACTCACGACATCCCGAGGAGAGATCATGTGGGTTCATCCAGATCTCACTCCAGAACTGACTCAACCAGGGTAATATTGTACCTTCAAAGCCAAAGGTAAAGAAGACCAAATCTTGTCGCATGGTCACCTCCTCCCCTCAGGAGGCCCTTCCTGTCCAAACGCATTTGCAACAGAATGTTCAACAAGAGGGGGCTCCGGTCGAAGTGACGCCCCCTATCACTACTACAGCTGCCCAAGGGGAAGGTCCATCCCAACCGCCAGCAGCCGACAAATAGAAACAGAAGGAGGCCCATTTCGACAGGCCTCTATGGAAAGACAATGCTGACCAAACCCCACAACTTCGACATACTGGCCCAACTTGCCAGTACGCCAGCTCCACGGTCCCTATTCGAGCTTCTCCAACTATCCAAAGATACTCGAGAGGCTCTATATGAAGCAGTAAAGGATGTCGAGTCCTTCATGAGCCAAGTCAAGCAGCTTGAAGACGATCCAACACCATGTCCGCACTATCATAGTGTGGGAGAAATCATCCCCAACATCACGTTCACTCAACAAGACATACTACTCAAGAACAACTGACACAACAGGTCGCTGTATTATACAGGGTACGTCGGAGCCATCAAAGTGAATCGAATGTAGATCGACACCGGGTCGTCCCTTAGACTCTGCTCCAGAAATTGGAGTTCCTGATGCATCGTCTGACGGCATCCCACACTACAATCAGTAGCTTCAACGCTAGTAAGAGTGAACCACTGGGCAAGATTTGGCTCAAATATCATATCGGTGATCTCCAGACCGAGGTAACTTGTTATGTCATGGATGCAGACATCAACTACAACATCCTGTTGGGGCACCCATGGATACACGAATACATGGTGGTGCCATCTACCCTTCACCAATGTATAAAATATGTATCCACTAACGGCATAGTCAGAACGGAGTTTGCTGATGTCGATCCCTTCAGAGTAATTGAGACCTTCTTTGACTCTGATCTTCACAAATCAATTCACTTGGACGATGAAGCCAACGATGCCGACGACGAAGCAAAAGTCGACGCTGAAGCTGACACTGAAGCAAAAATGATGACTAATGCCCCTCTGAAGGTGCAACTCAAGTGGAAACCTTCCCAAGCATCAGCCCCAATCATAGTCAAGCCGTACGAGAGGGCACCAACCTCCTTGGATGAAACAACAACCGAAGCCCCATTGAAGATACACCTCAAATGGAGACCTCCCCAAGTGTCAGCTCCTCTTGTGGCTAAGCTATACGAAAAAGCACCAATCTCCGAGACGTCAGCTGAGGTGCCTCTCAAAGTGCGACTTAAAGGGAAACCTCCCCAATCGTCTGCTCCCCTTGTGGTCAAGCTACATGGGAAGGCCCCAGCATCTCTCCCAACATAGACCCAAGAGCCGGTACGGGTCAAGCTCCTGATGAACTCTCCCGAACTGTCCAAGGCTGCTCCAGTGCTCACTGATGAAGAAATAAGAGACTACATATCGGCCAATGTTGACGCTCCATCCCTCGATGATGTAATTCTCTGAGACAAGATCCTGTATTTTATCAATAAAAGACTGTCTTTGAATTATTCTAGTCTTCCATATTGGAATGCCACGTATACCTTAGATAATGCCTTACAGTCGTTGAAAACACAAATAACGACTGTCAATCATATAAATCGAGTCGTCCTATACCAAAGAGTCTGTTATATAGTTCTATCCCGGATCTAAGACAAAAAACTATCATCTTCGGCAAGGTTGAGCGCCATCAAGAACTCCCACATGTTGAGCTAGAACCTGATACCGGCAGAATGTAAGTGTATCGGTACACTGATCAAGCAAAGCACCTCATCCAGAAGATGGGTTACGACTTAAAAAGTGTCCAAGGTCTGAATAATGGTAGAGGCCGATGTCTTCCTTTATGGATCCCAGTTCCGGAGGGGAAGTCACAAGACTATTACCACCACACTTGATGGGGAGTGGACTGCACCACGCCTCCAACAACCCCAGAAAGTTCAGAAGCATAAGAGGCCATACACTCTTACTCATCTGAAACCTCAACCTGGGATTCCGATACCAGCATTGGCCCAATCTTTAGGAAAGTGTTGTCAGCCAACATGACATCCACATATCCTTCGAAAGAAGAAGATGATGATCAAGAGGTAGAATTCTTCGAAGAAGAACCCTGGGCTCAACACTTGGGTGCACAATAGGAATCTTGCTTTGAACTACGAAAACCCCCAACCGAAGATGAAGTCGAACAGATCGACTTAGGGGGTGCATCATCGTCCAAATCCATTTTTATCAGCAAAATCCTGGAAGGGGTGATCGGGAATTCCTGATTCAGTTGGTCAAAGAATACATCTACGTCTTCGCCTGGAGCTATGAAGACATGCCAAGTTTAGATCCACAAGTCGTAATGCACAAGCTTAATATCTTACCCAATACTAAGCCTGTTAAGTAGCAACAACGACGCTTCCTTCCTAACATCATGGACGCCATTGACAAAAAAGTATAGAAACTCTTGCTCAGCGGGTTTATTTGCGAAGAACAACACCTAGATTGGGTGGCTAATATCGTTTTCGTCCCTAAAAAGAATGGGAAAATTCGAGTCTGCATCGACTTCCGGGACCTCAACTTAGCTTGCTCGAAAGACGAGTTCCCACTCCCGATCATCGACGTAATGATTGACAACACATGTGGCTTTGAACGCATGTCCTTCATGGATAGATATTCAGGATACAACCAGATCAAGATGTTCCCGTATGATGAGAAACACACGTCGTTTAGGACTCCAAAGAGGGTTTACTGCTATACAGTGATGCCCTTTGGCCTGAAGAATGCAGGTGCTACATACCAACGAGCCATGAGCACCATCTTCCGCCAACACCACTTCAAGATAGTCAAACGCTATGTCGATGACATCGTTGTCAAAAGTCGGCTACGAGGTGATCACATACAAGATTTGAAGACGGTCTTCAATCTTATGCGGGCACATCAACTCAAGATGAACCCTGCCAAATCTTTCCTTGGGGTCTCTAGCGGCAAATTCCTGGGCTTCATCATCACTGCAAAAGGCATCCATGTGGATCCCGAGAAGACCATAGCTATCCTTGACATGGATCCTCCAAAGAACCTTAGAGAACTTCGAGGCCTATAAAGATGTCTCGCATACATTCGGGGATTTATCGCAAACCTTTCCGAAAAATGCTAACCCTTTACAAAACTCATGAAGAAGGGAGTCTCCTACATCTGGATGGAGGAATGTCAGAAGGCATTTAACGACATCAAGGCTTCTCTCACAACTCCCCCAGTCCTGGTGGCACCCGTCATAGGCAAACCCTTTTTTCTCTACGTCCGTGCGATAGATCATTCTCTCGGCGCTCTATTAGCTCAGAACAATGATGCAGGCTTCGAGCAAACTATCTACTACCTCAGCAGGACAATGATCGGGGCCAAAACATCGGTACAACCCCGTCAAAAAAGAATGCTTAGCTTTGGTATTTGCCATCCAGAAGACTCGTCAATATGTCTCGGGGCAGACGATCCATGTCATCTCCTGAGTTAATCCACTCAGAGTTCTCATGACAAAGCCGGGTGCACTAAACTTTCGATTGGCTACTTGGCAATACTATTAACACCATATGATATGGTATTTGTCTCGCAAAAAGCTGTCAAGGGCCAAGCCCTGGCGGACTTTCTAGCAGCACATCCGATTCCGGAATCGTCTAAACTCTATGACGACATTCCAGATGAAGTGTTAGAGTCCAACGTCACCGAAGGAAACCCCGTTTGGAGAATGTTCTTCGACGATGCTTCAAGAACAAGCCCCAAGGGTCAGATCATCGCAGGAGTGGGGGTCGTCTTGATCTCTCCCGACAAGTTGGTCATCCAGCATGCCTACTCCCTCTCGGAGCCATGCTCCAACAATGTAGCGGAGTACAATGTCCTCATCATGGGGCTCCAGTTAGCAAGACAGTTGGGGGTAAAATACCTCGAATCTTATGGCGACTCAAAACTTGTCGTCAATCAAGTTCGAGGACAATATAAGGTACGCCACGTCGACCTCGTACCCTACCACAAGGCAGCCTTGGACATCATCTCAACCTTTACCAAGTTCTTTATAGAACACGTACCTCGGCTACAAAACCTGGAGGCTGATGCTTTGGATGGCCTCGCAGCCTCATTGGTGGAACCCATCAGGACTCAACACTTCGTTACGGTGATTGGCCAGGATTTAGCGTGCCCGAGAAACAAACTGTGCATGTGTTTGAATCATGGCATGCCTGTAGACGTTAGTGTCAACGTCAAAGACTGGCGGTTTCTATTCATCGACTTTACAGTCTACAGAATTCTCCCAGATGACCCAAAGGAAGTAGTCTCTGTTAAAAGGTGCCTCCTCCGATGCTACTATGATACAGCTACCAAAATGTTGTACTGGCGCTTCTACGACGGTCTTCTCCTCCGATGTCTATCGAATGAAGAGGCAGCTGAAGCTCTTCGAAAAGCTCATAATAGGACCTGTAGGGCTCATCAATCTTGGACTAAGCTATAGGACCGACTCTAACGAATGGGCTATTACTGGCCCACTATGATGGCTGACGCTAACGAATATACAAAGAACTGTCGTGCCTATCAGCTCCACACTGACTTCATCCACAGACCGTTGGAACTGCTACACCCTACGATTGCCTTCTGGCCATTCGAAGCCTAGGGTATGGACATAGTAGGGCTAATCATCCCTTCCTCATCCAGGGGACACCGCTTCATCCTGGAAATCACCGACTACTTCTCTAAGTAGGCGAAAGCAGTGCCGCTGACAGAGGTAAAGAGCTCCAAGGTGGTCATTTTATCAAACTCACGTCATCTACCATTTTAGGGTACCCCGGAGGATCATCTATGATAACGGTCCGCAATTCATCAGCCATGTGTTCAGCAGATTTTGTGACAGGAATCAAATTAAGAACGTGGCATCAACCGCCTACAATCCGGCAGCAAACGGATTGGTCGAAACTTTCAACAAAATAATTATCAATCTACTCAAAAAAGTCGTATCATCTAACAAATGCGACTGGGACAAGAAGCTGGGCGAATGTCTTTGGGCCTACCGCACAATGGTACGGACCCCAACAGGCAACACACCATTCTCTCTGGTTTATGGGAGCGAAACGGTGCTGCCCCTGGAAATCCAGATCCCCTTACTATGGGTGGCTATCATAAACCAGGTGACATAGGAAGACAATCAACGTCGTCGTCTGCAAGAGTTGGAGGCGCTGGACGAGAAATATCTTTTAGCTCAACAGTGCATCAAGCTCTACCAAGTTCGTATTTCACAAGCCTTCAATAAGAAGGTCAAACAAAGGACTTTTCAAGTAGGTGACCTTGTTCTGTTAATCAGAAGACCAATGGTGATGACTCACAAGATGTCAGGAAAGCTTGAACCCAAATGGAAAGGCCCCTTCATCATAGAGATGATGTACTTTAACGACGCCTACTGATTTGCCAAACCAAGTGGGGACTTGTTCATGATGCCAATCAACGGCAAGTTCTTAAAAAAGTAGTATGCCTGAGATCCCTCAACATGTACTTCCATCTCCCCAGCAGAAGAACTTATGAAGTAAACCATAGAGTTCACTCCCCCATTCTTTCATAATAATATGCTCCCGGAGCCCAGTTGTTCCATTGCATTCTCTCCCCAGTAGAAAACAACCATGTCCATATCATCTCTGAGTTGTTTCTCTACATCCCCACAAAGCTAAATCTTACGTTTCGTAAGATCATGCTAAAATCTATGTTTACCACATCCACATTACCTCTGAGTAAACATTTCATCCAGCAACCTCGCGTTGTCACACCCTAATCATAAAACATCCACGTTCATATCACCTCTGAGTTGTTCTACCTATCCCCACCAAGTTCATCCCTACCACGTCCACATCATCTCTTAGTAGGAAAAAACTCTACCATCAACCTCATATTTACTACGTCCATATCACCTCTGAGTAAATATGTTGTTCCTCTCTCAACTTATTATTTGTACCTAGAAAACAAGGTGCACAAAAGATAATAGGACCACCAAAAATTACAAGTTCATCACAAAAGTTGAACAAACAAAAGTTCTTTATTTCTTCGTCCAATAAGAGTAAAGGATTACATCATCGTTGGAACAAAACAAAAGCAAAGATACATCTCAAAAATAAAAACATCGAAAACAAAGACAAGAGATACTAAAAAGGAATTTTTCTTCGGCCTCATTCCCCGAGAGCGAAGATCGCGAGACAGATAATGAATCCCTACAGCTAGGGATCATAATTACGTTGAGGCATGTACCACTCCCTCAGCCATCTCGCATATGAAGGTTCTATCTGATTAAGGTCCTCAGCAGGAGCAGGAGGGTCAGAACTTCCGGTACTGCTACCTTCCGGTACGGACTCCTCCGTAATGGTGACTTCAAATTTGGGAGTTATTTCCTCCTTAACAGTCATCGGTTCTCCTTTGACAAAAAGAGACGGTATCTCCTCCTTCACGACCGCCTCCGCTTTCAGAATGGATACTGCCACACAATAAGAAAAAAAGCATCAGCAACACAACTCAGCATTGGCGCATGCAAAGCAGTGGCGCATTAAAAGTCTTGGCGCATCTCCATGCGCATCGACAGAACCCCACCATGGCGCATATACAGGACCGAAGTTCATGCCGATGGAGAGAAACTTTGGTGCATCATCAGGATCAAAGTCCATGCGCATCAGCAGAAAGAAGCTTCGGCGCATCATCAGGACCAAATTCCATGCACATCAGCAGAAAGAAGCATCGACGCATCATTAGGACAAAGTCCATGCGCACTAGCACAAAGAAGCCTATGCACATCCTCATGATGGGGCTCATATAGCCATACCCATGTGCTTTAGTGGTGTTATTTGAAATGTGCAAAGAAGTGTCTGTGCGAACTCCAAAAGCAGCAGACCACCCACCGATCACTTTCGGCCGCATGTCGGCGTGCGTCATCTCGACAACGGGAGCCTCCTCGACGTCAGCTTCGATGGGCTTCTTGCCCTTTTCTCTGCCTCGGCCAGCACCGGTACGGGGAGTCTTGCGGGCCATCTCTCTAAAGCTAGGGCTTTTTCGAAGAAGAAAAAACCTCTAAGGAGGAAAAAGAAAGTAGAAAATTATCTCTTTCATCAGCACCTATTTATAGGCTCTGCCACATGCGTGAACCAATGAGACATGATGTTAGCAGCATCTGCTTCCGGTCTCGTAAAACCGATGGCTCTATATCTTCCAAAAAGATCATCATTATCACTTCGCAAAACAAAGCGTTATCTTTTTGGACATTTAAAATCAAGAAGAACATGTGCCAATACACATATGCACCGAACGGCCATGCGCCTAGACATGGTATGCGCCTAGGACATCTACTACCTATGCTTCTTGTTCAAAGTATTCCAAAACTTGACAGAAAGTTTTAAAAACTTTGAAGGGGGTCTTGTAGAAGCATAGAAATTATGGGCGCATCAAGGACTAAAACCCTTATGCACTCCAAAATTGCATACGCCCTAAAGTATCATGTGCTACAGAATGTTATGTACAGAGGAATTCAAAATAGAAAACTCGGCACAGCAAAGGAAGAGAGATATAAAAATCGGGCTTTTATTGCATGTGAGAGCCTATTACGTGTCCAAACTCTTTGTTACAAAGAAAACTCTACTACAAAGAAGAAAGCCTAAAATCAATCTAGGAACATCACTCTGGCATCCCAGTACAGGCACATCACCCTGCCTCATCAGAACGAATCACTTCACCGTCAAATGCACGAGTGCTTCGGCTAATGAAGCATTTATTGAGCAGAACGCGGGTTGGCAATCAATCCAAACCCGGTAGCTTTTCCAGCATAAGGGAAGTCGGGGCACAACGACCCCGATCTTTGGATGCAACAGGTACCCAATGCCATCTCATAGAAAAATATTGTCGACAAGGGGTTCGAACACAAGCTGTTGTGTCCATAGCTCTCCCGGCATATCTCAGTCTTCTAAAGGAGTTCGTCGTCAAAGCTTATTCGAATGATGAGATCTGCAACCCATAGTGCAGCGTCCCTCCAAGGAGGAGGACCAGTCGAGTTCATCGCCATTCGGTAAAGAAAGTGAAACGAGAAACAAACTTCTCTTCATGATGCTATTTATAGGCCAGGGCAGATCAAACCCATATGCTAAGTGGTAGCTTTCCCGAATCAGTGCAATGAACTTGTATTTATGGTGATGAATCTTCCCTACAAATTCGACATCAAAAAAGTCATTAATGCCTTGAAAAAAACTGACAAAGACTGACCAATGAGTACGCATCATGCGGCAGATGCGTTCGTCAGTACCATATTCCCCGTATCAATGCGCCCAGTGGAGCATAGAACAATGCGTCCAGTGGAGCATAGAATAATGCGTCTAGTAGATCATAGAATGATTCGCCCAGTGATGCACAGAGATGCGCCCACTCAGGCTTGTCACCCATCAAGAATTTAATGCTAGGTGACAGAGTTGGCAGCACGCTTCCCGAAGATTGAACAGTCGACAACTTTTACAGAAAACGAAGAGCCGTCGATGTCAGCTTCATCATTACTTATTCTGTCGATTATAGCTATGCCCTGCCACATGGTCGACTGATCACTCGTATGCGCCTCCATAGCCATGCGCCCGAAGTTCTGCATACGCCTCAAAAGCCTTGCGCCCAGGCTTGCTCCTGATCCCAAAAGACAGAAGGCAAGTTTCTGCATGCGCCTCCACCGCCATACGCCCGAAGCTCTGTATGCGCCTCAAAAGCCATGTGCCCAGACTTGCTTATGAATCCTAAAAGTCATAGACCAAGCCTCCCATGCGATAGATCCTAGGCTTATCCTGACAGATAACTCTCTACCAAATTCGATATCTTTGAGCCATAGACACATGCCATATATCATTTTGACTCAGTTCTACCTACGAATGGGTACTAACCACCCAAGATCTTAGCAACAGTCGAATCTCCAACTGCCACGTATCAGCTCCTTCGTAGGCCAACAATGCAGCTCAAATTGATTCAGCTCCAACTTTGGGGCACATCATGTATGCGCCCAACAGCATCAGCCACGTGGCGTCCTTACGTACAAGCTATCCAGATGCATAACACATATACATGCATAAGCAGATCATTCTGCTGCCTATAAATAGAAGGATCATTCCTTCATTCAACCGATCCATGGTTCATTCTCCACTTTCGGAATACTTCAACTGCATCAACATCCAGAGCACTTGTAAGAGTCTCAATCCTCTTCAAGTCACTACCTGTTCCAGAGCAATCCATACCTTTAGGGAGTTCGAGATCGTCGTCAAATCGTCAACAAAGTCAATGTATTACCACTCATTCCATCGCTACAGTTCCTAAATAAAAATAAAAGTGTACTCCTAGGACTACGTCTAAATTCTACATTGTACTCTGTTCTGTTTGTAATTAGATACAAAAGTTCAATACAAAAAAGTTTGTTCTTCTTATTTTAATGGCACACACTAACCATCCCGATGGATTGTATGCAAACATTTTATGAAGCAGGCATATAAAAATTACATATATTTAGCAACTATCCATATTCAAGCTGTGTCACAGATATCAGATAAGGCAGTATAAGGGTATGAAGGTCACTGGCAATGTCAAGCCATCTTGGACTATAGCTGGGTTAGACGACGATTCTTTTGCGGAGGATAGCTAGCCCTGTTTGAAACTTCTCGAATCACCCATGCTAGTTCTGCTAGCATTGTTATTTTTGTTCCTTCTAAGCCGAATTGGTTCCTTGGCCTAGGTAACCGTTCGAGAAAATGATACCTTGTATATCTAATGATCGTACTATTCTTCTTGGTTCTTTAGAACTTAACCCATTTTAAGGTACTTTGTCTTATCATTGCGATACTCGTTAATCGATTCAACACTATAAAGACAAGTGACAGTTCTATAGTATGTGTTATAGCAGTTCTATAGTAAGTGTTCGTGAGGAATCGTGCCACAATGATTCAACACTATAAAGAAAGCCTATCTCATTCGTGTTTGTGATACCTTTAGAACCAGAGGGTCGAGGAGAAGGAGGTCAGCCACTCACCTTGATTTTTCTTGAGGTGAGAAGCCGATTGGCTACGTTTAGACGGCGCCTACGTGATCACCTGAAATCTTATAAACAACTGGTCAGAATACCATCTTATTCAATGAGTTCGATAGAAAATGCGAAGTTTGTAGAATGCAAGCCATGAAAACCATCAAAAATATTCACAAAAATGCATTCAGAAAACCAAAGCCAAAGAAGCAAGTGCGGCATGAAAAGCAGAGTAAAGGAAGGTCTCTTTCGACTCAGCCGCCGATTCCATCCTCGAGGTGCAACTCTTTGAATATGGGACTTGATTCCGAATAAACCATTCCATAACAAAAAAGGTCTCAATTCAATCAGTCCCGTTCAATCAATCCTGACCAATCAGTTCTGACCAAATTGATAGCAATAATGTTCCTTTATCGCGTACCCTATGGATAGGAAATATGGCACGATGTATGGACGGAGTTTGAATGAATGGTTTCTCTAGAGAATGCAAACAAGAAGGATTACACGATTTTGAAGTAGCTTGTCCTTGCGGTCTAAGACCTGGACCGGTTCTTCCACATATGATAAGTCCGCCTTCAGCTCCAACTGACCAAAATCTACCACGTGGTTCGGATCGTGCACGTATTTCTGTAGTTGTGAGGCATGAAAGATATTGTGCACATCCGAAAGTGTTGGCGACAATGCAATTTGGTATGGTAGTGGGGTAATTCACTTCAATATTTAGAAAGGACCCACAAATCTTAGATTAAGCTTTCCTTTAACTCTAATCCTGGTTACTACTCGCGTAAGTGTCACCTTTAGAAATACATGATCGCCCTCCAGGAACTCGAGTGGCCATCGATGGGTGTATGCGTAGCTCTTCTGCCGACTCTGAGCCATCTTCAATCTCTTCCTTATCAGTTTGACCTTCACCACAGTTTGATCTACCAACTCCAGACCAAGAATCTTCTTTTCCCCAACTTCATCCCAACAAATAGGTGATCTGCACTTTTGGTCGTACAAAGCTTCGTACGATACCATTTGGATGCTGGACTGGTAGCTATTATTATATACAAATTCAGCCAACGGTAGATGAACGTCCTAGCTTGACTTCAAGTCAATTGCACAGAGTCGTAACATGTCTTCAAGAATGTGATTCACCAGCTCTGTTTGGCCATCGGTCTGAGGAGGATAAGCTGAGATAAACTTAAACTTGGTCCACAATGCTGACTGAAGGCTACACCAGAAGTATGACACGAATCGCCTATCCCGATCTGAGACAATGGATACTGGGATCCCGTGCAGCCGAATTACTTTATCAAGATATATCTGAGCAAGGCGATCGACACTCTAAGTGGCAATAAAGTGCGCTGACTTGGTTAGCTGATCGACGATGACCCAGATGACATCGTTCCCTCGTTGCATCTTCGACAAGCTAACAATAAAGTCTATAGTAACGTGATCCCACTTCCATTATGGAATGGCAAGGTTTTGCATCTCTCCGCCCGGCTTCTGGTGTTCTGCTTTAACTAGCTGACAGGTCATATACTACGACACGAAGAGTGCCACATCCTTCTTCATGTCGTGCCACCCTAGGATTGCATGGAGGTCCTTATACATCTTCGTGCTACCGGGATGCAAGGAATATTCTGTATAGTGTGCTTCCGACAATATTTCCTTTCTCAGTTCTAAGTCCACCGGGACGCATAGCCGACCCTTCACCCGTAACACTCTGGCCTCATTTTTTGCAAGGATGACTTTCCTATTGATATCAACTTCTGCATCTTCTCCAGGTATGGATCATCCTTCTGAGCAAACTTGATCTTTTTTAACAAGTACGGTTCTAGCCGCAATGGTGCCATTTTAGCTCCCATGGATCGAACCCAGATTTCAATGCCCATTTCCTCTAAGTCCTGCAGTAGACTTTTGTTGATGGATAGCGAGGCTATGTATTTTTTTCTCAATGCATTGGCCACCACATTTCCTTTATCAGGCGTGTAGTCGATCGTCAAGTCATAGTCTCTGATCAGTTCTAGCCAGCGCCTCTGTTGCAAGTTTAGCTCCTTTTGGGTAAAGAGATATCACTTGAGGCTCTTGTGATCCGTAAAAATACTACATGCTATGCCATAAAGATAGTGATGCCATAGTTTTAACACGAATACAATCGCTGCCAATTCCAAGTCATGAGTGGAATAGTTCTTCTCGTGTGACTTCAGCTGTCGAGAAACAAAAGATATCACCTTATTCCGCTGCATAAGCACACACCCCAAGCCCTAGCCAGACGCATCACTAAAGATTTAAAATCTGTCAGTCCCTTCTGGAAGTGTGAGTATCAGGGCCGAGACAAACTGCTGCTTTAATTTATGGAAGTAAGCTTCACAGTCGTCAGACCACTCAAACGCGACTCCTTTCTGAGTGATGCGAGTCAACGGTGATACGATCTTCACAAAGTCTTTTACGAAGCGTCTATAGTATCCCACTAAGGTGATGAAGCTTCGAATCTCATAGAATAACGTAGGCTATTTTCGATCAACAATGGCTTCAACTTTCTTCAGATCAACTGATCTACCTTCGGCGAAGATGATGTGCCCAAGAAATGATACACTGTCTAGCCAGAATTCACATTTACTCTGCTTCACATACAACTAGTTGTTACAAAGGGTCTGAAGTACGGTCTGCAGATGCTGTGCATGCTGCACTTTATCCTTCAAATAGACGAGAATATCGTTTATGAAGACTACTACCAATTCTTAAGATTCATGAAGGCGGTAGGGCATTCGTTAGGCGAAATGGCATTACCAAGAACTCATAGTGGCCGTAATGAGTACGGAAGGCTGACTTCGGCACGTCGTTCGACTTTACTTTGAGCTGATGGTAACTCGATCGAAGATCAATCTTCGAAAATATTGAGGTGCCTTGTAGTTGATCAAAGAGGTTATCAATGCGGGACAAGGGATATTTATTCCGAATGGTAGCAATGTTGAGCTCAATAGAGATGTATCGACCCATCCTTCTTTTTTACGAACAATAAAGGGCCTCCCGATGGCGAGATGCTAGGCCATATAAATCCTTTGTCGAGCAGCTCTTGTAACTGTACTTTGAGTTCATTCAGTTCTGTAGGGTCTATTCTGTACGAAGCTTTAGAAATTGGACAAGTATTAGGGAATGTGTCGATGGTAAATTCAATCTCTCGATCAGATGGCATGCCAGATAGCTCATTCGGGAACACGTCGGGGAATTCTGCTATAATGTTCTTCTGATTTGTGTTTGCACCATCCTACCGCATGTCGTGCACGGAAGCCAAGTAGCCTTCACAGCCAGAATGCAACATCCTACGAGCAGATATCGTAGAGATCACCATACAGACCGTCGACGCTTCTCCATAAGAGTAGCAGAATTTGGTCTCTCCCGACAGACGAAATACGACCGTCTTTCCAGCATAATTGATGGTGGTATTGTAAGCGCCGATTCAATCCATCCCCAATATGAGGTTATAGTCCTTGATATTTAGAACTATCACATCTAAATATATTTTCCTACCTCCAATACATATGATTCTGTCTCTATAGCCTGTGTATTTAAGTAGTTGCGTGCCCGACGGAATGCTAACACTATGGTTAATGCCTAGAGGTGTCATGGGAAATCTGTGCTCGGCGACAAAATCTGTCGATATAAAGCTATGTGTGGAACCTGAATCAAATAGTATACGAACAGGTTTGTTATTGAAAAGCAGTATACCTGTGACGACTGTGTCAGAAGCGAACGCTTCATCACGGGTCATGGCGTAGACTCGTCCCTGGGCATTGGGACGATGGGCTTGGCCATTTGCTTGTACGTCTGAAGGAGCTCGAGGTGCCTGGCCTCGGTACTATTGGTACTGCGGTTGAGGAGGGCGTTGGTTCTGTCCACCTTCTAGGCAGTTGTTTGCGATGTGGCCTACTCGACCGCACTTGAAGCATGCTCCAGTTTTCATTCAACATTTATTAGCCAGGTGCCCCTCCCTGTTGCAATAATCATAGTATACTCGGTTCTTTCCCTGGTTGCCGCCTCCGTTGCCATGGTTTAGATGCTTATTTGTGTTGTTGCCTCCTGCATTACTATGGCATTTGTGATTATTATAATACATAATTGCGGTAGTGGCAGAAGTATATTGAGGCTTGAGGTGGAGGGCATGGTTGAGTGACTCGCCCATTGTTTGGTATTCGGGCATAGTCACATGGACATAAATTGAAGGCCTCAAGCCCCCTTTGAATATCCTTGCTTGACTCACCGCCATTGGCAGATAGACACCAGTAAATCGGGCCAGTCTGTTGAATTCTGTAGCATACTGACGTACCATCATGTTTTCCTGCTTCAGCTGCATAAATTCATTCTCTTTCGCCTATCGAATCCTTGCTGTTAAGTACTCAACTTCAAATACCTTACGGAAGGTAGCCCAAGAGATCGATGTGGTAGAATCATCACAATGGATCGCTTGCTTCTGTGTGGCCCATCAGTCGTGCAGGTTTTGAAGTTGAAGTTGAACACAAGCAACTCACTTTGTTTCTTTAATGCTGAGGGGCTCAAAGTTGTATTCGATCTCTTCTAACCAATTGATCACGAGGGAAGGGTTTTCAGTGCCCGAGAAGGAAGTGCGAAACGCCTTCTTGAAATTGGTAATATCGGAGGTGTTTTTCTCTTGCGGCGCTGGCTGAGGCGTGGACTTCCTTGGTGCGACTTTATTAGGTCGGGCCACAAGTTCGACGTTATTGTAGTAAACCTAGAGGGGGAAGGGTGAATAGGGTCAAGCTAACTAATCAAGCACTTAACACAAGCTAAATGGCAATTTAAAAATATAAGTGCAAGAGAAAAAGCAAAACAATACCGACACCTGATGTATCCTGGTATCCTCCCAAGGGGCACTCTAGTCCCAAAACTCTCTCCGGCTTTAATCCACTATTATCGCAAATAGTACAACGTGAGTTTCATACGAGGGATCACCAACTTGTTACACGAGAGCTTTAGTCCGAAGGTCTCTCCGAGTTCAACCGAGAGTTTGGATCCGAAGGCTCTCCAACTTCAAACGAGAGTTGGATTCGAAGACTCTTCAACTTCAACCTTTCACAATAGGTTTTGATCTCCTTATACAACAAGGTGAAGATCTCACTTTTCAACTTAATAACTCTAACATAATTTGTGGATGGCAAATAAAAACTTTGTAGAGTTGTTTTTGGATAAGCTTTGATGGTTTAGAAATTTTTAGGCTCAAAGCATCAACCTTGAATGAAGGGGTTCAAGGCTATTTATAACCAAAGCATTGAAAAGAGCTCAAAGGCAACTTTTCAGTCAGCGATCGGTATACCGTCGGTATGAACCGGTGTACCGTTGGAATACCGGTCTGGAATTGCAACGGCTAGAAATATAGCTGTTGGGATTATTAAATGTTCGAAATCCGACCGTCGAATTTTCAACGTTACTGAATCGGTATACCGTCGGTATAGAGTGGTATTCCGTCGGTATGCCGATTTTGCAGACAGAAATTTTCTGTGAGCAAAAATCGGTATACGTCGGTATAGACCGGTATACCATCGGTATGCCAATTTTCATCCGAAAATGATCCTGGGCTAATTTCTACCATAGCTTTCGATTTTGCCATCCATTTCTTGTGTTTATAATTATTCCTAAGACTCACTACAGGCTCCAAATATACTATAGCAGGTGCAGGCTTCTTCAGAGTCTTAAAATGATGATGGCATGGTATGGCTTCTTTCCTTGATAGATGTTGGCTTCTTCCTTGACGACAACTGTCCAAAGATATCCAATTTGTGAAAACTGAACCCCCGAGTGCGTGGCTCCGGAGATGTCGTCGGGTGGTTCAGAGAAATCTTGTAGGATCCGTCGTCTTTGGCCCACCATGATTTCTTCATTGCATATGTCCATATTGGTCTTGCTTATTGCTTTTCTGCATGTACATGTTAGACGAAGAAATTAATATACATGTAGCAAATATGATAAGATAAAGCACAGTAGGACAATGCTAAGCTTAAGTATAAGAGCTATAGTGATAGCATAAATATTAGTGATATCATAATGTTAAACTTAATTGAATAACCATAATCAAAACATAGTTTTGATTTTGGTAACTCAATTAAATTTAAGATATATATAATGAAAACTCATATCCCTAATATGTAAAACAATAAGCACATATCACCAAAGGTATAAGTATAAGTAGAAATGCTATAGTGATAGTATGAAGATTAGTGATAATGAAATGCTAAACTTAATAGATTAACCATATTCAAAAACATGATACAATCATTAGGCCAACAATCTTCCCCTTTTTGATTATGGCAAATCGGTTAAGTTTAGTATGGACATAATAGATGCATGTATCACTAATATACAAAAGACATAAGCAATATCACTAAAAGCATACCACTTAGATTACTTTTACCCTACTTAAACTTACTTCTCCCCCTTTGACATGATCAAAAATAAGCTCTCCCGTACTAAGATATAAAAGAAAATCAATCTTAAGTACATAAATCAGAGCATGAAGAAGGCATAGACAATCATGATCAAGAAATACTAAATAAAGAACAATGAGAGAAGTGTGTAAAGACAAGTATAGAAACTACATATCAAATGTAGAGTGGAAAATAGAAAATAGCTTGTCAAAATATAATATAGTTGGTAAAACCAAAAGAATTTGAAAATAATCAATAGATAGGTTACCAACATGAAATCCAAGAAAGAAATCCAAAACATAATATGATATGAAATATTACTCTAGTTTTGGAAGAGAATTATGAAATAAAGGATTTCAGTCAAAAGCCATGAGGATTAGATAATTGTAAATAATAGATATCAAAGAAGAAAGATACCAATTGAGATATTGAAATATATAAACTTAATACCAATTGAAATACATAAACTTGAAACATTGATCAATAAACCATGATAGTCATAATTGTCCACAGATAAATAGTGGAACAAAATAAAGGAATGATCAATGTAAAATAGAGCAATTCATATAAAATGATCTCATTATTTGGAAATCTATTTGCTTATCAAAATTCATGAATTTGAACTCAATTACCTTACATGCTATATGAATACCCTTTACATAAAATATGAATGTAAAGGAGAAAAAATACTTGAGAAAGAGAAATTCAGTCGACTTGAATGCTCCCCCTCAAAGTATTACCAATATAGATAAAATCATGAATTTTGGATAAGTCCTCAAAAAGGAAAGCCAAATCAATTAAGCATACAAGGAAAGCCAAATTAATGAAAACACAATAGTCATCAAAATAAGATACGAAAGTTAATATTAACAAGATGACTTATTTAACCGATATAAAAGAGAGATAATATGATGAAGACAATTGCATATACTCTCATAAACCCTTCACAAATAAAAGTATCATGACCTCAATCACTAAGATGTAAAAAAGAAGAAAATATGGGTCCATGATGAACTAGGTATACGACATATTAAAGAGTATACATGAATTGGACCAATTAATTTGCTCCCCCTCAAAATATGCGTATCTAGTTCCAAAGCACTTATAGCAGAAAATAGATAACTACAAGATCTAGGGATAAATCAACTATGGATTTCTTCCCCTTGTTCAATGCATATAAGGCTATAAAATCATCATAAAACAAATAATATCATCTTTAGTCAAGAAGAGATATCCAATTAATATCCACTAAGGATGAAAGATCAAAAAAATTCTAATTAAGTACATTTAATCAAACGATGACATACATTAGCCTATATAGAAGAATCTCATATTTAAATATGATAGACTAATGTATGTTACCTTTTGAGAAAAAGATCATCATGAAAAGAAATAAGGTCAATTAAAACAATCATGATGAGAATCCAATATAGCTCAAAAATAAATAAAAAAAAGAATCCCAAATCCATATTTATAACAAAATCTCATAAATTAATGGAAAATATGGAAAAGAGTCGTTCTTATTTAAATGATTACAAATATAATCAAAAAGAGTTGTAAATGATAATATGATGAAATTATGACTCAAAATGAGAGAAATTTAAGAGATACTTACTAATGACTAGCATGGAAGCAAGTTAAAGCAAGGAATCACAAACCTCTTTTGAAAGACAATATCAAATCAAATGTTTGTCAAACCAGTTTTAAAAAACAAGACATATGTATCTAAAATAGGATACAAATTACATTTAGGAGAATCACAAATCTTGTTTATGTAAACTAACATATCATATATAGATTGAAAAGAAAAACAATAGCTAGATGAGTGAAAGTGAACCAAAATATATAGCTTAACAATATATCATAAATAAGCAAGCTACATAACTAATTAAGATTAATGAGGTAGGCCATTAACAAGATAAATGTTCTCATTAACTCTTAAGTGACTAACACTAAAGATACTTGCTTAAGCTTAGAGTTCACAATGAGGGTAATGCATTTTGAATGAACAAAATGATTTATAGACTCTTTAGCAAGCAAGGATAAGAGCATTAGATGACAAAAAAATGAATTAGACTCTCATCAAGTAAATGACAAAAGAGATGTTCATAAAAATACAATAAAACAAATCTCTTTGCCAAGTATTGAGATTAACCCAAGATAATGAAATAATAGATCGATCTAGAGAATGCAAAATATTATAGCCATTATGAAATAAGTGTATTATCTTGAAATAAGAAAATCTCAACACAAAAGCTCAAACCATAGTAGCTAAGGCATAAGAAATATGATGTATCAATTACAAGAATCCTTATGTGCTACAAAGACATCATTAGGCAACAATAATTCTAAAGAAGCATAAACCCAAGGAATGAGCAAGAAAATAACATTAAGATAAAGAAAGCTAAATGCCAAAGATATCAAGAAGTACATTTTTTAAAGAGCTTTCATAGTGCACCATAGTAAATTATAAAGATACAGATTAGAGAATGTGCACTAATTAAGGAGATAAATTTAACATGCAAGGTAAAGCACAAAACTATGTGATCCTTAATAGAACATCTATAATTAGTCATGACTAAGACATTAATAAACATATTCTCTCAACATCCTAACTTAAAGGTATAAAACAAATAAATATCAAAAGTTAGGAATCATTTATATATATGACACTATATAAATCACGAATAGACATACATGAAAAGATTAAAAATCAATTAAGAACATGTATCCTTAAAGTCAACAAAAAAAAAGCCAAGAAGATATCATCAAAAGAAGGCTTTAAGGAAGAAGCTAATTGATTCAAGAAGAGATGCACAAATTTGGTCAAAGGAATCAATAGCTAAAGTATTAGATAAGCACAAGTTTGAAGGAAGCAAGTATAATTAACTATTCTTCAAAATAATATAAAACTTGAGCTTAACTCATATGCCCACAAAAAGATATTTATACAAAAATATATACCAATATAAGAAATACATGATCGACATGTAAATAAAAATTTAATAAATATAGTCATGTATTCTTACTGAATGTTTGAAAAACTATCACAAATTCAAAACACGTATAAATAAGCTTTATTAGGCAAAGACATAATTGATTCATAAGAGGTTTAATCAAAATAAAACATGAGAATCAATAATGAATATATTATGTGAGCACAAGGTTAAAATGGAAGTATAAGTGTATACTTGTCAAGTGATAAGAAGCTTGTGCTAAACACATATATTCACAAATACCGATTAAGATAAATATGACATATTAAATACAAATCGGCAAGAAGTAACTATCTCAAAAACTTTAAAGACGGAGAGTTAAAATCATATTAACTCAAATCAAAATCAAGCTCCGATGGACTAGAGTGATATGCATGCTTTATAAATAAAGATTAAGAATAACGACCATGCATATATAAATGTGTCACACTAATAGAAAATGAGTGATAAACTACATAGTGTGAACTAATCATTTACGCTAAGTAACTAGTCATGCTAGATAAAATAAATAATAAAAAAATTAACTAAGCATGCTAGTATTATATCTCATATTGATTTATATAATAAGCAACTAAAGGATATGAATGTGAGCTAGTAGTAAGACATTAAGCGAGACATGCTAGATTCTTCAAATATAAACCATTTAAAGAGAATCGTTTAGCTTGTTACCAAAGTGGCTCTAGTGGCCACACTTGTGTTGGTATAATTGCTTGGAAGATGACCTTTGAGCTTTGCAACCACCAATACGCTTCTCGGTGCTATGTCCCGATACAAGAAGCTCCACCTACAACATTAGACGAAGATTTTGGTATCCAAATGAACTTGGATCCACATTTGTTAGCTTTAGGGACCCATATACAATTTACTCTAGCATTGGTAGAAAAACTCCTACGAATAGGACAAGTTAAATTCATGTATCCAATGCGAGAGCAATAGAAGTACCTAATACTAGTGTGTGCACATGTATAATCATGATTATGAATATGTGACCTATTAGAATGATGAATATCTCTAAAATGATCATACATGAATTTGGTCTTAAGAATATCGTGTTCTAATAGCAAATCATCATGCAAACAAGTAAGAGAATCAAATTTAGCATTTAAAGCATAATTTTCTTTTTCAAATAAAGCAATTCTAGAAATAAAATCATCATTTTGTTTCTTTAAAGAGTCAATAGAAGAATCATGCAAATGATTTAGATCATGTGTTTGCCTCTTAAGATCTTCTATTGATGAGGAAAGAGATTTGATTTTCAAAATAAAAGTTTCATTCAAACTCTTTAAAGAAACACAAGATGAGTTCTGAAAATCAAGTCTAGATAACAAATCATTGTTTTTATTTCTCAAAAACTCATTTGATTCTTCCAAATGAATAACCTTTCCTGAAAGTTCTTCATTTGTAGAATGAAGGTCATCAAGAATCTCTAAGGATTGGTTAGCCATGGCTATCCACTTAGAGCATTTCTTGCATTTAGAAGAAACATGATTGTCCATGCTACTATAAGTAAAACTCTCTTTATCAGAGAAGGAGGAATACGATGCCATAGAAAAATTAACAAGGATCTACTCTAAGGATGTCAAGCACTTAACACAAGCTAATGGGCAATTTAAAAATATAAGTACAAGAGAAGAAGCAAAACAATACCGACACCCGATGTATCCTGGTATCTTCCCAAGGGACACTCCAGTCCCGGAACTCTCTCTGGCTTTAATCTACTATTATTGCAAATAGTACAACGTGAGTTTTCATACGAAGGCTCACTAACTTCTTACACGAGAGCTTTAGTACGAAGGTCTTTCCGACTTCAACCGAGAGTTTGGATCCGAAGACTCTCTAACTTCAATCGAGAGTTTGGATTCGAAGACTCTCCAACTTCAACCGAGAGTTTGGATCCGAAGACTCTTCTACTTCAACCTTTCACAATAAGTTTTGATATCCTTATACCACAAGATGAAGATCTCACTTTTCAACTCAATAACTCTAACACAATTTGTGGATGACAAATAAAAACTTTGTAGAGTTATTTGTGGATAAGATTTGATGGTTTAGAAATTTTTAGGCTCAAAGCATAAACCTTGAATGAAGGAGTTCAAGGCTATTTATAACCAAAGCATTGAAAAGAGCTCAAAGGCAACTTTTCAGTCAGCGATCGGTATACCGTCGGTACGAAATGGTATTCTGTCGGAATACCGGTCTGGAATTGCAACGGCTAGAAATATAACCGTTGGGATCATTAAATGTTCGAAATTCGACTGTTGGATTTTCAACGTTACTGAATCGGTATACCGTCGGTATAGATCGTTATTCCATCGGTATGTCAATTTTGTAGACAGAAACTTTCTGTGAACAAAAATTGGTATACCGTCGGTATAGATCAGTATATCGTCGGTATGCCGATTTTCATCCGAAAATGATCCTGGACTAATTTCTACCCTAGCTTTCAATTTTTCCATCCATTTCTTGTGTTTACAATTACTCCTAATACTCATTACAGACTCCATATATACTATAGCAGGTGTAGGCTTCTTCAGAATCTTGAAATAATGATGGCATGGCATGGCTTCTTTCCTTGATAGATGTTGGCTTCTTGTTTGACGGCAGCTGTCCAAAGATATCCAGTTTATGAAAACTGAACCCCCGAGTGCGTGGCTCCGGAGATGTCGTCGGGTGGTTCAGAGAAATCTTGTGGGATCTGTCGTCTTTGGCTCACCATGATTTTTTTATTGCATATGTCCACATTGATCTTGTTTGTTGCTTTTCTGCATGTATATGTTAGACGAATAAAACAATATATATGTAGCAAATATAATAAAATAAAGCGCAGTAGGATAATGCTAAGTTTAAGTATAAGAGCTATAGTGATAGCATAAATATTAGTAATATCATAATGTTAAACTTAATTGAATAACCATAATCAAACCATAGTTTTGATTTTGGTAACTTAATTAAATTTAAGATGTATATAATGAAAACTCATATCACTAATATGTAAAACAATAAGCACATATCAACTAAGGTATAAGTATAAGTAGAAATACTATAGTGATAGTATAAAGATTAGTGATAATAAAATGCTAAACTTAACAAATTAACCATATTCAAAAATATGATAAAATCATTGGGCAAACAGGTATGAGTTGTTGTAGAATTTCGGTTGGTCACCACTGTCTACACTAATTGTCGTAGCATGTCAAGCTGCTGTTGCTGTATCTTGAATTGTGATTTGTGTTGACCCAAACTGGATCACAGTCAACCTAATTCAGATAATTGACAACTGATATCTGATATGATCCAATACGACACATCAAGTGCAAGACAGAACATCACCTATGATCCAATATGACACATCAAGTTTAAGATAGAGGTCATCTACAAGCTATTGTATTTCAAATATAATATCTTCTCAGTCTATAATTTTTGATTTATTGAGTCTAGGAAAATATGTACGTTGAGTCGCATTGTGTCATCTCAACCCCGAGACAGATTTCATCAAGCTCCACCATACAAATAAACCAATTCCTGAACCAAACCAAACCACCCTCACCCATATAAGGCTTCTGGTCTGAGGCAGACCGAACTCGGGCTGAACTCGGCCTCCTTAAAATCAGCAACCTGATTTTTAGGACCACCTTGCTGTGAGCTGTCCAACGTTTGAATTTTTGAATATTTGGGATAGAACTCTGGCCGAACTCTGGCTCCCATGCCTAGTATAAATAGAGCTTGATTCCTCTTATTTCAAATCATCTCTTACTCTCAAGCTTTCAATCTTCTAAGCCTTATATGCTCTAGGCCTTACTCTTCTAAATCTCCTAGACACAAAACTTCCTAAGTCCAAAGGTGCTCAGTGTAATTCAGCCAGAAGTTCTGTGAAAGGGTTGAAAAAATGTCACTTAGAAAATGCCAAGTTTCGCATCTGCGAAGTTAAAGTAGTCGAGCGCTTCAAAGGCTCGTGTCTGTAAGAAGTTGGCGTGCTCTTCGGACTAAAGGCACGTGTGTACCCTATTTCATAAATAGTGGATTTCAACTCCGAGCAAGAGCTCTCGGGCCTGGACTAGTCGTCCACGAGGGAAACCAGGATATATCACTGTATTTGCATTTGTTCTTCTAGACTCTTTTACTTTTCGTATTATTACTCTCTGATTATATACTCTCTTAGTAGTTATTTTTTGGACTTAAAATAGTCTTTTTTAATTAGTCATTATAGACACAAACTCTATTCACCCCCTCTAGAGTTGCCTACATGCTACTTCAATTGGTATCAGAGCCCTGGTCTCTTGATAAAGGATTAACACCCTAGAGCTGATCTATGGCAACCACACAATCCATTTTCACCAACCATGGTGAAGGACAGTCCACTTATAGGCCACCCCTATTTGATGGAACCAACTACACTTACTAGAAGACACGAATGAGTTTCTATCTGAAATCTCTAGACTTTGACTTATGGACCATAGTTCCAGAAGGTTATAAGAAGCTTGCTAGAATTATAGTTAATAGGAACCTCATAGAGAAACCTCATGACAAATACACTGATCCAGAAAAGGAACAGGCTAGTCTAGATGCTAGGGCTATTAATGCTCTCTTCTAGGCTATAGACATAACTAAATTCAATACTACTAAAATAATACATATTAGCGACGATATTAGCGACTCTTGAGGAAAACGTCGCTAAATAATATGTAATTAGCAACGTCATAAAGAAACGTCACAAAGACGTCGCTATTTGCGACATTTCGCGACGACTAGCTGCACCGATTTTTATTTCTAAAAAAACACCGTTGGACGTCGCTTAACGATGCTATTTGGCGACGTCTCTGTGACGTCTATTGAGCCGCCAATATTTTTAAATATTGGCGACGTTTAGCGACACAATATGAGTCGCCAATTTTATTAAAATTAACATCGTTTAGCGATGTCCTAAGTCAGACGTCGCTAATTATTTAATATACACCAGCAACTCCTTACCCAAATCAAATAATTTCTACAAAATTTTTCCTTCCTCCCCTATTATGGACCCTGACCGCTGCTCCCTCCCTCCCCCGTTGCTCCCCACCGACCAGCCCTCGTCTCCGACCACGCCCTTCCCTCCGGCCACCCCTCGTCTCTGGCTACACCCATCGGTCGACCCCTCCCCCACCAGCCGCTTCTTCCCTCCCCCACCAGCCGCAGCTCCCCTCCGGCCACCCCTCGTCTCTGGCTACGCCCTCCTCTCCGGCTACGCCCCTCCTCTCCTCCCACGTCCCTCATTAGGTAAACCCTAACCCTAATCGGACACACACATACACACACACGAACGCAGACATGACGCACAAAAACAGACATGACACACATGCATACACACACGAACACGACACATGCACACACACACAAACTACTCTACCTGTAGGAACGAAGTCCTAAAGCAGAATACTCTAGAGGGGGGTGAGTAGAGTAGGCAGCTGAATATTGCTAATTAAAACTTGTTAGCAATTAGATCACAAAAATAATAATAATCACAAACTGTAAAGAAAAGAGTGATCAGAAGGCAAACATAAACACAGAGATTTATACTGGTTTTCCTCTGGTGAGGACTAGTCCAGTCGGAAGAACTCTAGCTTCCAGTTGAATCCACTATTAAAAAATCCTGCAAGTTTTTATACGAAGTCCTTGCAACTTCTACAGACGCGAGCTTTGATACGAAGAACTCGACCAACTTCAGTTTTGAAGAGTCTTTCTTCAATCAAGCCTCTGGTTATAATTTCTCTGAAATCTTCTAGACCGCACCGTACCGACAAATTGACTAAAGAATTGTAACTGGCTTGGAATTTGAAAATGGAAGCTTTTTGAAAACAATTTGGAAGAAACGTAAGCTTTAAAAGAGAGAAGATGAAAGTGAATGAGTGATTTTAAATGATTAGAATTCCTCTCTATTTATAGTTTTTTCAAAAATAGAACTCTGGCAGAATTCGGGCAAAATTCGGACAAAACTCTTTGTAACAAACCGTAACTGAAGGAAGACCAAGTTCAAAATCCAACGTTCACATAACGTTTACCCTGGCCGAACTCTGGCCGAACTATGGTCGAACTATGACCGAGTTCTATCAGGGTTGGTCAGGTTAATTTTATGAAAAATGTTTTGGCTTTTTGAAATCCTTCAGAAGCTTTTTGTAAATAGCAGATATTTTTCAAAAACATAGGTCATTTTAAAAACGATAGGTTAGTTTTGAAAAACGATTTCAGATAGCCTATTTGCCAGTACGATTTGGTGTACAATGTATTCCTAGACTCAATAAAAATAAAAATTATATTGCGTAAGGAAATACAGTCTTGAGTGGCAAACATAGCTTCGGTCTTGAGCAGTGTCCAAAACGTCTTGAGTAAACATCTGAATTGTTCCGTATATCGAGACAGAGTTTGATCAATTATTAAACTCAAGTTTGACCAAAACCAATAGGCCAACAATCTCTCACATTTTGATAATTGACAAACCTTGACCGATATAACATCTTTGGTCTTTATCAACTCAAAATTGTACCGAGATATATAAAAAAATTGTTCATAACCTGTATCCATGAAGATGTTAGATCTTATTTCTCCTCCATTGTCACTTTGTAAAATAATTACAAAAAAGAAAGCTCCCCCGCAATATATGCATAAGTTACAATCAGTAAAGAAATACAAAAATATGGATATATAAAAACATTTATCACAAGCATGGTATAAATGGCACAGACAAAAAAAAGTATAAAATATTTCACAGGCAGTGTAAATGGAAGCAAAAAATAATAATGCTATAATAAAAGCTGAAAATAATAAAATGCTAAACTGAAACATATAACATGTCCATAAAAAAGACACAAATCATAACCATATAACTAATAAGAGTACTGATACTATCTTGGAATGTCAGAGCATTTCCAAGTAAACAAAAGACAAAATCATCAGTCTCAAAAGTATGAAAAAATCAAAAATCATCCTCATCGTCATCATCTGCTGTGCCAGCATGTCCACCATGTCCGGATGGACCAGCTCCAGAACTGCCATCTCCAGAGGTGTATGGAGTAGCACCAGAAGTACGATACCAATTATAAGCATTCCCTGGCTGGAACAGAGAATGGACTGCCTCAGATAACCAGATATAGAAGGGTCCCAAGGAAGAGAGCTAGCAGAATGACCCGTCTGAGCAAATCGAAGATCGGCAAATGAGTTGGCAATAGCCTGAAACCGAGTCACGTCACGGAACTCATGTTCCCTGAAGTGGCAACAAAGAACGTCTGTAGATCCGATATGTGCTGATGAATACCATCAAAAATCATAGGTTAAGACTGACAAAGAACAGGTACAGTAGGAGCAGGTGCAGTAGGTATCACGACCCGCACCCACTTTTTGGATGCGAGAGCGTGAGCAAGCCAGCTACGTATCGAGCGGACTCCAGCCCCTCTCGAATACGTAAACGCTGTCAAGGCTATGGTATACTGCCAAATCATGGAAAAACAAATCTATATCTCAAATCCACAATAAGTGTACGAAACATGAATGAACACTATGGGTCGTGGTCTGCAGCCCACTAGCATATATGTTCGATGAGACTCCAAGGAATATAACAAGAGTCTCTAAACTGAATCAATAAGAAAGATATCTTATGCTAAGGAATGTAAACACGAAAGGATAACAAACGTAATAACGATACCTGAATTCCGTAAGCGTATCATCACATCCGCCATCCAGAACTACTAGCTAACTCCATGCAATCACTAAACCTGAAAAGATCATCAGAAAATAGCAAGATACATAAAAACATGCCTATCTAGCAGTTTAATCATGAATGATAATATATACAAGATATAACAATGAACAACACTTAACATGGCAAGAGACTACGACCAAAACTGCTAACAAGTGACTATCGACAAGTGGCTACTGACAGGTGGCTATGAACTAGAATACAAGAACAACAACACGTAACTGAACTGCTAGATGAACAAATGAACACGAGATCAATGGAATACCAAACCCTCGTGCCGAGTGGACTCGCAGGTTTGAACTAATTACTAACCCTCGTCCCGAGTGTGGACTCTCTGGTTAGTTCTAATCACTAACCCTCGTCTCGAGTGTGGACTCTCTGGTTAGTTCACGGCAAGGCACCCTCGTCCCGAGTGTGGACTCTCTGGTGCAAGTATAACATTCTCGTCCCGAGTGTGGACTCATGGATGTAAATAGATCAAGACAAACACCCTCGTCCCGAGTGTGGACTCTGTGGTGTAACTGATCAACCCTCGTCCCGAGTGTGGACTCTCTGATTGAGGAAAAATGATACAGGAAAATAGCAGTTCAACTACATGTACTCGTACCAAGATACGACTCAGTCGAGGCACAGGTGAGACCAGGTACAACTCATGTCAAGACACGGGTAAGGACAACTCTAGCATGAACTATAATGTGAACAAGTCCAGCATAACTATACTATCCAGTCAAGCAAGACAATAAACTGGTGAACATGGTATATAGAAAATAGATAAATCAAGTCAACTAGAAAGCTAAAGATAACATATAAGATCTATAGCAAATAAAGTATCTATTACAATAACAACATGAAAACTATAAACATGAAATTAAACTGTAGAGGGAGACAAGGTATCGTGTCTGGTGGTAGCGCGAAGAACCAACAATAAACTGTCAACTAGTAAGCCAATAAGTCCAAATCTCACAACTGTCTCCGAAAGCTGAAACAGACATTGCCAACATTCTCAGAATAGTCAAATTATCTAAAATTGCCTATCCTTAAGTCCAATTCTGGACACACGGGTAAAACGGTTATTTCGGGCCAAAACGGTATCCGCCGTTGGACCCGCTTTGTACAGAAAAATGTGCCAGAGTCAATGGTCTCTAAAGTCATCAAACTACATGTCTACGGATCCGGTTTGATGATACGAATCCAATGGTATGTCCAATTTTGGATTCCGGTGGGCCGTGCACAAAATCGCCCATTGAATCGGATCATGGGGCCCGTAAAACGACGATCCGATCAACTGTCTCAGAATTGGACCAAACTTGGCATACAGGACCAAAAAAATAATACGGTCCTGTTGGCACAAGTTTTGTCTCGATTTGACCAACGGGCACAAAGTAATTGGAAAATTTGCACAGAGGCTGATACGGTAAATTTTGACGGATACGCATCAAATTCGTCGTGCATATGCGACCAATTTGAATTCCGTCAAATCCCACACGTCCACGAAGCCGATACACACCTTTCGATGCTTACGGTTCGTGACCACGTTGCTCGGATTGGCGGCACGCACGTCGTATCGAAGGATTTTCAAGTTTCGAAAACTGTTTTTATAGGTTTTTCTCGATCTTTCCTATGATTTCCTTTACTGGATACACAACTAGAAATTAAACCAATAATGGGGTTTCCATCTCCTATAGGTTGTCTATAGGTCTGTTCAAAGAGAATTCAAAAATTTACCATGGATTAGCAGATATTTGCCTTCCAAAACATAGTATCGGGTTCAGTTGTTCTGTTCAATATGAACAGTTTTTTCTCAATTTTTACTCGATCTTTTACTGGTGTATATTTCAAATGAATTAAAAATAATTGATAGGATATTGAGTGGATAGGGTTGTGATCTCACCTGAGGAAGTAGATCGAAACATCATCTACTATGCGATGAGAAATCCTGTCCTGAACTCGAACCGGCGCTGTGTGTTGCTGCTGTCGTTTCGTCTCTGTTTCACGCGCTGCTCCGACGGCTCTGGCCGGCCGTGGCGGCGACGGGCCTAGGGTCGGAGAGGCGTCGGCCATGTGCTAGAGGTGGTGACGTAGGTTCGATATATAGGGTTTTGGTTTTTGTCGAGGACTTCTCGGTTTTACTTATATATGCGATGGAGAGGGGCCGGCTGTGATTTGATGTTAAGATGTGTCACGACCCGTACCCACTTTTCGGACGTGAGCACGTGAGCAAGCCAGCTATGCATCAACCGGACTCCAGCCCAACTCGAATACGTAAACGCTGTCAAGGCTATAATATACTTCTAAATCATGGCAGTACAATCTATATCTCAAATCCACAATAAGTGTACGAAACATGAATGAACACTATGGGTCATGGTCTGCAGCCCACTAGCATATATGTCCGATAAGACTCAAAAGAAAGTAACAAGAGTCTAAACAGAATTAGAAAACAGTATATCTCATGATAAGGTATGAAAGCACAAGCGGATAAAAACGTAATAACGATACTTGAATCCCACAAGCGATATCATCACTTCCGCCATCCCGAACTACTAGCTAACTCCATGCAATCGCTAAACCTGAAGAGATCATCAGGTCCTCAGAAAACATAGCAAGATATATATAAACATGCCTATCTAGCAGTTTATCATGCAATAAAGAAAATAAATGAGAAAAGACCAATCAATACGAAAATACGACTATATACGACTGGAATAACCACTACGCCTAAACGAACTGCTGGAGGAGAACAAGAGAACACGATGTCAACGGATAACCAATCGAATACTCAAACCCTCGCCCCTAGTGTGGACTCACAGGTTTGAACAACTACTAACCCTCGCCCCTAAGGTGGACTCACAGTTTAGCTTCAAGAAAACACCCTCGCCCCTAATGTGGACTCGCAGGTACGGAACAAATAACTACTAACCCTCGCCCCTAGTGTGGACTCGTAGGTACGGACATATATCTACTAACCCTCGCCCCTAGTATGGACTCGCAGGTTAGCTTCAAGAATCAAGATACAGATAACTACTAACCCTCGCCCCTAGTGTGGACTCGCAGGTTAGCTTAAAAAATTCAAGGTACAGCAGTTCTGTTATGACTTATTCATCCTATGACACGATGCGAATCAGTCTAAGTACAGGTGATGACACGGCACGACCCAATCATGATACACGAGAAAACCAATCCAATATGAACTACAAAATTAACTATAAACAAAAACTATATCTATACTAGCATGCACAATATACAAATCTCATGTAAATAATCAACTAGTAAAACTATATAATAATAGAAATATGCATATAAATAAACTGTAGAGGGATGCAAGGTATACTTGTTCGTGGTCCTTGAACAAACTGTAGTCACAAGTTGAGGATGAGGTGATGCCGATCTAGGAGCTGTCAACCTATAACACATATCGCACCATGAACCGTGCACGAAAACAATAAATCAATTCTAATGTTCTAGTTCTAAATTCATAGAATAGTGGCTAGTTGGGTTAATAATCTAATAATAATTAATGCTGGAATAATTCACTTAAAAACCTAATTTAATCTAATAATAATCTGAATATAATCTAAACATGCAAGTTTGGCCATCAAACTCGTGTTTCCCAATTTTTGGAAACTATGGCATGCAAATCGAGACGTGCCGTTGACTATCCAGTCAAATACTATGAACTTTAGATTTTGAAAGTGCACCTTGGTAGATTTCAGCGCCACGAGTGCGCTGGAATCAACCATGCCACAAAATCAAGCTTTGGTCAAAAGATATCGCCGTTATGGCTAATCGTGACCAAAACGGTGATCAACCGATCAATTCTGAGTTCAACAGAGTAACTAAAATACTAGATGAATGAATTAATTTCTAGAAAAAATATATGTCGTAAAGCTCTGTGTTAGCTTTCTGAAACTTCAAACGGTTCATGATTTCGATTTATGGTTCTCCCGAAATCTCAAAAACACCGAAACGTGTCAAGTTTCGGACAACCGACACTCTACGAATTTTCCAGAAATTTAGGAATAATATATACAAAAGTAAATTATATATTCAGAAAGTTTACCTCGAGACGAATCCAATAAAAAAACGACACACTAGAATCACGTCGGAGTTGACAGCAATCATCTCGGGAAATCGAGATCTCTACTAGAACTCTCTCTCAAAAAGGCGGCTGAAATTTAATTAGGGTTTCGAATATAATATATATATATAGGAGAGAGAGAGAGACAGTTCAGCCTGGGCGCCGACAGGTGGGCCCCCCTGGGTGAATTACTGGGTAATTAATTATTTTAATTCAGAAAATCATTTAAAAATCATTTTAAGTCCAAATAAATTAAAAGAAATTGCAGAAAAATTTAGAAAAATTTTAGAAAATTCTAGAAAATATTTCTAAGTGTCTAGAATCTAAATAAAATATTTTAACGCAAAATATTATCATGTGACCTCACAGTAAATTCCCAAAGCCTATAAAATATAATTTCTATAGGTTTTAATTATATAAAAATTTCCCAAAATTTAAAAAAATCTAAAAAAATTATAAAATATTCTAGAAAATATTTCTCACCTCCTAGAACCTAAATAAAAATAACTTGTCTCAAAATAGTCCCAAATGACCTTATAGTAATTCATGAAAGTCAATAAAATAAATATACCTTTAATAAATAAATATCTAAAAGTGTCTAAAAATCATAGGAAAATATAATATAGCTATAGAATGCTTATAAACCCTATCTAGAGATCATGTGACCACAAGATGGTCATAAATCACCTGTGGGCTTAGTCACAACTCCTATGATCATAGAAAAATTAAATGTAAACTAATCAAATAAATAATAAATAAAAAAATATCACAAAATTTTGAGAAGAGGAGTTACAAATCTACCCACCTTAAAAATAATTTTGTCCTCGAAATTCTAATTCATAACTATTCCTTAAAAATCAAAGTCTACAATTACCTTAATCTCCTCAAATTTAATTTCTCAAAAATATTTTATGACCTTCTTTAGTCATTTTATAACTCCGAATACTTGAGGACTTCTACCCACCTTTGGTCACACTACTCCTCAAAACACGGTCACTAAAATCTTATTACCTTCTAACTAGTTGCTAATGATTCTACCAACAGATATCTAGAGCGTATGGCATCTATAATCTCTCATATCTATAAACAACCCAATATTCAATAGTCAAGCAATATTATACAATAACTTAGGAATCTCTGATGAATTCTAGACAGCACGATCATTTGTCACCCCGAAATAGGAAGGGACGAAAATCAATAGTACGGGAGGGCAAGGGAGAATAATCGAGAACAAATACGAGTTTTCAAAGGCGGTAGAGAAATTTCTAAGAGATTTTTCAAGGCAGAGTGGATTAAGATTTCAAAAGTTTAGTCATAGTCGCAGGCTCGTATCAGTACAGTTACGTAGCCGATACGATATGCTCTGACCTGCATGGGCCACCAAAAAAACTTATCATGACCTGCACCCGCTTTTCAGATGCGAGCACGTGAGCAAGCTAGCTACGCATCAATCGGACTCCAGCCCAACTCGAATCCGTAAATGCTGTCAAGGCTATGATATACTGCCAAATCATGGCAGTGCAATCTATATCTTAAATCCACAATAAGTGTGCAAAAAATAAATGAAGACTATAGGTCGTGGTCTGCAGCCCACTAGCATATATGTTCGATAAGACTCTAAAAAAGTAACAAGAGTCTAAACAGAATCAGAAAAGAGGATATTTTATGATAAGGTATGAAAGCACAAGCAGATAAAAACGTAATAACGATACCTGAATCCCGCAAGCGATATCATCACTTTCTCTATCCCGAACTATTAGATAACTCCATGCAATCGCTAAACCTAAAGAGATCATCAGGTCCTCAGAGGACATAGCAAGATACATATAAACATGCCTATCTAGCAGTTTATCATACAATAAAGAAAATACAGAAAATAAACAGAAAAAGACCAATCAACACGAAAATACGACTATACACGACTGGAATAACTACTACGCCTAAACGAATTGCTGGAGGAGAATAAGAGAACACGATGTCACGATGTCAACGGATAACCAATCGAATACTGTCACGCCCCAGAACCAGAATACTGGAGAGCGGGGGCAGACACAGCCAGCTACGTATATTGAAATGGAAACCACCTCGATATACGGTCACGGTTGTCTAGAAATATGAGGGTTTACTACAAGCCAACAGTCTCTTATGGTCATGAACAAGCCTAATGTCTCAATCATAAGCAAGTAAGTAAGATCGCAAGATGTATGATCATTAAATATACAATAATAAGGCGTCCCAAATATTACATATTCAGCTGATCATGAAGCTAGTCGTATAAAATGCTAGGACTAGCAAGAGTTAAGTCATACATAATCAACCCTAGGATTTGTTAATCATGTTTACAGCCCGTAGACAGACAGTAAGTAAAGTGCATCGAGCTAACAGGTGCTCGTCGGCTAAACGCCTCAAAAGAATAATTTTACAATAGAGTGAGCGAAACAAAATAGAAAACCCACTCGTAGCCCGGGTTCCTTCTAGTCGCCACCATTGGGCTGGAAGCTTGGTAGATCCTCGAGAGCTGCTCTGAAATCTGGCCACACAAAACCAGCTGGGTCAACCCCAGAAAGAGCAAGTACCACAAGGGGGCCACGAAATAAGAACAAAAGCCAGCAATCAGCACAAGAAAATATAATATTAAAACTAGAATTTATGAAAACATGTCAGGATGATATACGACGAGATAACCATGGAACTATTCCGATAGCCAGGTTACAACCCGTAAACCAAACAAGGACCGGGGTTGTAACCCTTCGTCTGAACAGAACTTGGTCTTCCACCATTTATCGGCAAGATAATAATGCAAGAATCAAGACAGGAAGCAATCTTGCATGGGATCAAGATATGACTAGACTGGTTATACCTCATTCAATCAATCACGGCCAAGCAGATACTACGGCTTACTACTTTAACTAACTAGGGTTATCACAGGCCTAATTACTAACAAGATGCAGTGAGATTGTTCCACAGCCACAAGCCCTGCAGACCATCCAGGTTACCCAGGTCAAAAATTAGGGGTTGAATTCAGGTGGGTACATCGCCCAGAAGACAAATGTATCCTTAGGTGACTTAGAGGGTGCAACACGCGACGGTGTGCTGGAAATGTGCCCTACTCGACGGCAGGCTACAGATCCTAAGAGCGCCCAGGTAACGGGATTGCCCGTAGCTGTGTCAATCTCTTCATGACTACTGTGTTATTCTAGTTATTAACCTTAATCCATTTTAGTAGGTACTCTTGACCGTGGTACTCAGGAGTCCCATCCTAGACATGATGTAAGACAGGACAAGTGGATTTAACAAGCAAGCAAGAAGACCTACCACAGTGTCAAGGCTGGTCAAGTTAAACTATCAAGATAAATCATGTCAGGGTACTTGTCAGGAGTGCGCCATGATGGGCCACTATCATGTCAGGTTGGTCATGTCAGGAGTGCACCACTACGGGTCACTGTCGTGTTATGCTAGTTCATTGTCATACCATGCCATGTACAATAGTCATTCCAAACATGTTAAGTAAAATCAAGTTCATGACAAAAGGCGTAAGGATATAAAATAGACGTAAAATATCTAATAAAATATCAAAATACAGGACTATAGAAGAGCCAAGCTTAAGGAAATAAAACCAGAACTCCAAGAGCTAATGGATTAAGCAAGGGGGTCTGGGGCAGCATACGTGCAAAAGTCACGCACGCTCAAGGGAGCAGTGTGCGTGAAAAGTCACGCACGCTCAAGGGAGCAGTGTGCGTGAAAAGTCACGCACGCTCAAGGGAGCAGTGTGCGTAAAAAATCATGCACGCTCAAGGGAGCAGTGTGCGTAAAAAGTCACGCACGCTCAAGGGAGCAGTGTAGGTACAAAAGCACGCAAGCAGAGAGGTACGTACGCGTAAAAACATGCACGCAGGGTCTGGGTCTTCTTCTCCATGGCTGAGAAGAAGCTCTAATGGCTCCAAAACTTCAAAGCATCACAACTTGGTCATCCGAACTCCAAATCCAGATTTCCAAAGTTCTAACCAGGGTGGAATTGAACTCTCTTCCACATGGAAACATCAAAAACCCATAAAAATCCAACTTAAGTAGATCAAAACCATGCAAAACCAAAAATAGGAAAAACCTAGATCTAGAGCAATGGAGACTTTAAATCACAAAATACCAAGTTCTAATGTTGATCACCATGTCCTAATCTAGCAAATGAACCAAGAAAATAGGGCTCTCATGAAGTGGTAAGGTGCACTTGCCTAGGGTTGGGAGAGTTGGGTAGAGGAAGGTGAAGAAGAAGAAGAAGAAAATAAATGGTGGTTATGAGGAGAGAGAAAATATTGGTGGAGTTATAAAGAGAGGGAGTTGTGGTGGGTTGAGGGTGGAGTGTAGGTTAAGATGATCCAATGCTCATTAAACCAAACCAAATCCAATCCAATTAAAACCGAGCCATGCCAAAATCCGAAATATGAGAAATACCAAAATTCCACAAGTTGAGAAAAATAAAATAAAAAAAATACATGCAAAAATCCAGATACGAGTATAAATATAAAATACGAGAAATACGAGAAATACGGGAAATACGGGAAATGAGGGTGACAACTCTACCCACCTTAAAAGAATTTCGTCCTCGAAATTTAATCAAGGAGCTAGAGATTACCACGACAAGCTACACTAAGCACAGACAAGTTACACTAAGCAGTTCAATCATGCAATCATACAATACAAGCAAGGAAGGGAAAACGTAAGGCATAAAAAAGACATTATACCTCACGAGTCAAACAGGTAGGGATATCGCGATCGGATGTCGTCCTCACGCTCCCACGTTGACTCACCTAGAGAGTGATGACCCCAAGCAACACGGACTAATTTAATAGTCTTGTTCTTGAGTATCTTCTCCCTCCGGTCCAATATAGACACAGGCCTCTCCTCATACGAAAGGTTGGTACCAACAACCAATTCCGAATGGTCTAGGATGTGGCTCGGGTCCGGAATATACCGTCATAATTGGGACACATGGAATACATCATGCACCTCACTTAGTGACGGCGGAAGAGCGAGACGATAGGATACATCTCTTACTCGCTCTAGAATATCGAACGGCCCTATATACCTAGGACTAAGCTTTTCCCGCACGCCGAAGCGAATGACGCCGCGGTTAGGCGAGATCCTAAGGAATACATGGTCGCCGACAGCAAATTCTATGGGACGCCGATGAGCATCGGCCCATTGGCGCTGGCGGTCCTGGGCAACTCGGAGGTAATCTCTGACCTTTCTGACCACTTCAACCGTCTGGAAAATTAATTCGGGTCCGAGCATCTGCCTCTCTCCGATATCGTCCTATGCTAGCGGAAATCTGTACTTTCTGCCATAAAGAGCCTCGAAGGGTGCCATCTGGATACTGGCCTGATAAATGTTGTTGTACGAGAATTCCACCAGGTACAGATGATTCTCCCATGAACCACCGAAGTCAAGGGTACAGGATCTCAACATATCTTCAAGGGTCTGGATTGTGCGCTCTGATTGACCATCCGTCTGCGGGTGATAAGCTGAGCTGAATTGAAGGTGAGTTCCCAAACTCTTCTGCAAGCTGTGTCAAAAATGTGATATGAATCTTGAATCCCTGTCCGAGGTGATGCTAACTGGCACACCATGAAGCCTGACGATCTGCCTGAGATACATCTCTGCTAACTGCGCCGTCGACTGTCCAACTCTGAATGGGAGCAAGTGTGCCACCTTGGTAAGCCTGTCCATAATTACCCAAATAGAATCTCTGCCGGCCGAAGATCTGGGCAATCCGGTCACGAAATCCATGGTTATATGCTCCCATTTCCATTCTGGGATCGGTAAGGGTTGAAGAAGTCCAGCGGGCCTCTGATGTTCAGCTTTAACCTGTTGGCAAACCAAACACCGAGAGACAAACCGGGCTATCTCCCTCTTCATGCCATTCCACCAGAAATGCTGACGAATATCACAGTACATCTTCGTACCACCCGGATGAATAGAATATTGCAAACTGTGGGCTTCTGCCACGACTTCCTATCTGATATCTCCACTGGGGACACAAAGACGAGTGCCGTGCCGAAGGGTACCATCTTCATGGATACATAACTCTGGCCTTCTTCCTGCTTCACACTCTGCTCTGAGTCGCTGGATCTTGGAATCTGTTGACTGCGCCACCCGGATTCTCTCAACTATGCTGGACTGAACCTGTAGGCTGGCCATTAATGCCACGATGGTTGGAAGAACCACTTCAATTCCCATCTTCTGAAGATCTGCCAATAATTCTGGTTGTGCCGTCAGGAAATAAACTCCGGCTCTCCTGCTCAATGCATCTGCTACAACGTTGGCCTTCCCGGGATGATACTTCAAATCCACATCATAGTCCACCAGTAGCTCGAGCCATCTTCTCTGCCGCATATTAAGGTCCTTCTGGGTGAAAACATACTTCAGGCTCTTATGATCAGTAAAGATGTCCACTCTATCTCCGTACAAGTAGTATATCCACAACTTCAAAGCAAACACTACCGCCGCCAGTTCCAAGTCGTGGGTCGGGTAATTCTTCTCATGATCACGTAGTTGACATGACGCATAAGATATTACCTTCCTATGCTGCATCAAGACACACCCCAATCCTCTGTCTGAAGCGTCGCAATAAACGGTAAATCCTCCGGTCCCATCTGGAAGGGTGAGAATGGGAGTCGTTATCAAACCTCGCTTCAACTTCTCAAATGATTCCTGACACTCTGTTGTCCAAACAAATAGCACATCCTTGCGGGTCAACTGGGTCATCGGTGCTAAAATTCTTGCAAAATCTAAAACGAACCGCCGGTAGTAGCCGGCCAATCCAAGGAAGCTGCGAACCTCTGCCACTGAGCTGGGTACCGGCCATGACTCGATAGCCACAATCTTCTGGGGATCCACTTCCACTCCTCCTCGGGTAATGATATGACCCAAGTATGATATGCGATCGAGCCAGAACTCGCACTTACTGAACTTGGCGTACAACTGATGCTCCCTAAGCGTCTGGAGGATGACTCTGAGATGCTGCTCATGCTTTGCTTCATTCTTGCTGTAGACCAGGATGTCATCCAAGAACACGATCACAAACTGATCCAAGTAAGGCATGAAAATGCGATTCATGAGGTCCATGAATACGGCCGGCGCATTGGTCGCTCCAAAGGGCATAACAAGGAACTCCCAATGTCCATATCTCGATCTGAATGCTGTCTTCGGGATGTCCTGCTCTCTGACTCTGATCTGGTGGTATCCTGACCGCAATTCGATCTTCGAAAACACTGAAGCCCCTCTGAGCTGATCAAATAAGTCATCTATCCTCGGAAGAGGGTATCTGTTCTTAATTGTCACCGAATTCAAGGTACGATAATCAACACATAGCCTGGACGTACCATCCTTCTTTTTCACAAGAAGCATCGGGGCTCCCCAAGGCGATCCACTTGCACGGATGAATCCCTTGGTCCTCAGTTCTTCAATCATCTTGTATAAAATCTCCAACTCTGAAGGCGCCATCCTGTAGACTCTCTCTGATACTGGTGCTATCCCGGGAATCAAGTCTATAGTGAACTCAATCTCCCGTTCCGGCGGCATCCCTGGAAGCTCCTCTAGAAAAACATCTGGAAACTCTTCAACTATCCGGGGTAACTGCACTGCTGCTACTGCCATCCGTAATGCTGGGGAAGATGGCTCCACTGCGCTTCTGGAAAACAAAAACTCTGGCTCACCGGGGATACTAAAGACAACTCTGCCAATATGGCAGTCTATCCTAGCATACTGGTTCCTCAACCAATCCATGCCTAGGACTACATCATAGTCTGCCATAGGAAACTCTATGAATCTAACAGGGAACTTTCTACCGCTAACTACGATCCGACACAAGGAAAACACTCGATCTACTTCCATAAGACCATTACCAGTAAGTATATTGAGCCTCACTGATAATGACTCGGGCTCCAATCCTATCCGTGTCGCGAATCGTGCAGACATGAATGAATGCGATGTACCAGAATCAAACAATACCGAAGCTGGAAAGGAGTTGACGAGAATAGTACCTGCCACAACCTCACCTAGTGCAACTTCTTCTTCTATAGCCATCATCATGGCCTGACCTTGTCCTCTGGCTGCTGGTCCCCTCTGCTGGAAACCTCTCTGCCTATTCTGGGTCTGAGCTTGAGCTTGTGCATACTGCTGGGGGTGCTGTTGCTGGAATGTCTGAGACTGAGGCGGCAAGGGCCTCGAAGACTGATACTGCTGCTGCTGAACTGGCGCTGGGGCCGGTCCTCTCACCGAAGAGCTAGAAGGGTTGGATGCTGATGAACCACCCCTATTCGGGCAAGCCCCTATCCTATGATTTGCTGCTCCACAAGCCAGGCACAATCCCTGTGCCCTGCGACAGTCTGCCACCACATGCCCTGGCTTACCGCAATAAGAACATCCCATCGCGGAAGTCTGCTTCTGCTTTTGCTGCTGCAGGTACGTCGGGGTCGAATGCTGAACCGACGTTACGGAGGCCGCCCGCCTCGGAGTCCCAATGGTCAATCCCCTAGCTGCCGGGGCTGAAGCTGATGATTGGTGCATCTGACTGTGGGACCGCTTCCTACCTCCGGTCCTATCCACAATCCTCTGGGAGGTGTACTCATGCCTCCTAGCTGTTCTCAAGACTGCATCGAACGTCTGGTGCTCGAACTGCTCAACCGCCAACAAGATCTCCAAATGCAGTCCCTGCTGGAACCGCTGGGCCCTATCAAACTCAGTCGCCACCAAGGTGGGGGCAAACCTACTGAGTCTAGAAAACTCCGATGCATAACTGTCGACTGTTCTGCCTCCTTGCTTCAAGTTGGTAAATCTGGTCTGCAGGTCGTACCGAGCCACAGCATCGAAATACTTCGTCTGGAATCTCTCTCTAAATACTGCCCAAGCAATGGGTGCCACTAATCCCATGGCTTGCGCTGCCCACCAACTGCGAGCCAAGTCCAACAACTGCAGGCGTACCATCGCCACCTTCTCATTCTCGGGTGTCCTGGCTGCTTCCAGAATCACCTCGGTATCCTGAAGCCGTGCATCCGCGGCAACCGCATCCTCGGTGCCATCGAAGAAAGGAGGGTTCAATCGCTTGAAGCTGTTTGCCGCCTGGTTTCCTGGATGTCCGCCTCTGGTCAAAGCATCTTGAACTGTCTGGTGCAGGGCGTCGCTTCGACGATCCTAGAAAGCTATCAAGGTTCTGATGAGGCCTACTAAGGTACCATCATCTGGCTCTGCGGGCTGGACGGGCCGAACTGGTGACTCTCCTCCAGTAGGTATCACTCTGGAGGCGACTCCGGAATGCTGGACTTGATCTCCAGGTTGCTGCTGGCCCATGGGAGGTGCTCCTCCTTGCTGATCGGCAGGGTCAGGTACAGTGCCGCTGAAGAAAATGACACAGGGAAACAATAAGGAAGGACCAGGACAGATCAACGATACAAGCATGTAATCAGGGCAAGAATTTCAGGGATTTGAAAATACGGGCGGAGATCAAGGGCGAATACTGATCGAGACATCTATCCGGTAACCCTCATATTTCTTGATTGACAAGACCTGCATGGGCCACCACTTAAACCGTGTCACGCCCCAGAACCAGAATACTGGAAAGCGAGGGCAGACACAGCCAGCTACGTATATTGAAATGGAAACAACCTCGATATACGGTCACGGCTGTCTAGAAATATGAGGGTTTACTATAAGCCAACAGTCTCTTATGGTCATGAACAAGCCTAATGTCTCAATCATAAGCAAGTAAGTAAGATCGCAAGATGTATGATCATTAAATATACAATAATAAGGCGTCCCAAATATTACATATTCAGCTGATCATGAAGCTAGTCGTACAAAATGCTAGGACTAGCAAGAGTTAAGTCATACATGATCAACCCTAGGATTTGTTAATCATGTTTACAGCCCGTAGGCAGACAGTAAGTAAAGTGCATCGAGCTAACAGGTGCTCGTCGGCTAAACGCCTCAAAAGAATAATTTTACAATAGAGTGAGCGAAACAAAATAGAAAACCCATTTGTAGCCCGGGTTCCTTCTAGTCGCCACCATTGGGCTGGAAGCTTGGTAGATCCTCGGGAGCTGCTCCGAAATCTGGCCACACAAAACCAGCTGGGTCAACCCCAGAAAGAGCAAGTGCCACAAGGGGGCTACAAAATAAGAATAAAAGCCAGCAATCAGCACAAGAAAATATAATATTAAAACTAGAATTTATGAAAACATGTCAGGATGATATACGACGAGATAACCATGGAACTATTCTGATAGCCAGGTTACAACCCGTAAACCAAACAAGGACCGAGGTTGTAACCCTTCGTCTGAACAGAACTTGGTCTTCTACCATTTATCGACAAGATAATAATGCAAGAATCAAGACAGGAAGCAATCTTGCATGGGATCAAGACATGACTAGACTGGTTATACCTCATTCAATCAATCACAGCCAAGCAGATACTACGGCTTACTACTTTAACTAACTAGGGTTATCACAGGCCTAATTACTAACAAAATGCAGTGAGATTGTTCCACAGCCACAAGCCCTGCAGACCATCCAGGTTACCCAGGTCGAAAATTAGGGGTTGAATTCAGGTGGGTACATCGCCCAGAAGACAAATATACCCTTAGGTGACTTAGAGGGTGCAATACGCGACGGTGTGCTGGAAATATGCCCTATTCGACGGCAGGCTACAGATCCTAAGAGCGCCCAGGTAACGGGATTGCCCGTAGCTGTGTCAATCTCTTCATGACTACTGTGTTATTCTAGTTATTAACCTTAATCCATTTTAGTAGGTACTCCTGACCATGGTACTCAGGAGTCCCATCCTAGACATAATGCAAGACAGGACAAGTGGATTTAACAAGCAAGCAAGAAGAACTACCACGGTGTCAAGGCAGGTCAAGTTAAACTATCAAGATAAATCATGTCAGGGTACTTGTCAGGAGTGCGCCACGACGGGCCACTATCATGTCAGGTTGGTCATGTCAGGAGTGCACCACTACGGGTCACTGTCGTGTTATGCTAGTTCCTTGTCATACCATGCCATGTACAATAGTCATTCAAAATACAGGGCTATAGAAGAGCCAAGCTTAAGGAAATAAAACTAGAACTCCAAGAACTAATGGATTAAGCAAGGGGGTCAGGGGCAGCATACGTGCAAAAGTCACGCACGCTCAAGGGAGCAGTGTACGTGAAAAGTCACGCACGCTCAAGGGAGCAGTGTGCGTGAAAAGTCATGCACGCTCAAGGGAGCAGTGTGCATGAAAGTCACGCACGCTCAAGGGAGCAGTGTGCGTGAAAAGTCACGCACGCTCAAGGGAGCAGTGTGCGTGAAAAGTCACGCACGCTCAAGGGAGCAGTGTACGTGCAAAAGCACGCAAGCAAAGAGCTGCGTACGCGTAAAAACACGCACGCAGGGTCTGGGTCTTCTTCTCCATGGCTGAGAAGAAGCTCCAATGGCTCCAAAACTTCAAAGCATCACAACTTGGTCATCCGAACTCCAAATCCAGATTTCCAAAGTTCTAACCAGGGTGGAATTGAACTCTCTTCCACATGGAAACATCAAAAACCCATAAAAATCCAACTTAAGTAGATCAAAACCATGCAAAACCGAAAATAGAAAAAACCTAGATCTAGAGCAATGGAGACTTCAAATCACAAAACACCAAGTTCTAATGTTGATCACCATGTCCTAATCTAGCAAATGAACCAAGAAAATAGGGCTCTCATGAAGTGGCAAGGTGCACTTGCCTAGGGTTGGGAGAGTTGGGTAGAGGAAGGTGAAGAAGAAGAATAAAAAAATAAATAGTGGTTATGAGGAGAAAGAAAATGTTGGTGGAGTTATAAAGAGAGGGAGTTGTGGTGGGTTGAGGGTGGAGTGTAGGTTAAGGTGATCCAATGCTCATTAAACCAAACCAAATCCAATCCAATTAAAACCGAGCCATGCCAAAATCCGAAATATGAGAAATACCAAAATTCTACAAGTTGAGAAAAATAAAATAAAAAAATACATGCTAAAATCCAGATACGAGTATAAATACGAAATACGGGAAATACGGGAAATATGGGAAATGAGGGTGATAAATACTCAAACCCTCGTCCCTAGTGTGGACTCGCAAGTTTGAACAACTACTAACCCTCGCCCCTAATATGGACTCGTAGGTTAGCTTTAAGAAAATACCCTCGCCCCTAATATGGACTCGCAGGTGCAGAAAAGATAACTACTAACCCTCGTCCCTAGTGTGGACTCGCAGGTTAGCTTCTAGAAATTACCCTCGCCCCTAATGTGGACTCGCAGGTGCGGACAGATATCTACTAACCCTCGCCCCTAGTGTGAACTCGCAGGTTAGCTTCAAGAATCAAGATACAGATAACTACTAACCCTCGCCCCTAGTGTGGACTCGCAGGTTAGCTTCAAGAATTCAAGATACAGCAGTTCTGTTATAACTTATTCATCCTATGACACGATGCGACTCAGTCCAAGTACAGGTGATGACACAACACGACCCAATCACGATACACGAGAAAATCATCCAATATGAACTACAAAATTAACTATGAACAAGAACTATATCTATACTAGCATGTACAATATATAAATCTCATATAAATAATCAACTAGTAAAACTATATAATAATAAAAATATGCATGTAAATAAACTGTAGAGGGAGACAAGGTATACTTTTCTGTGGTCCTTGCACAAACCGTAGTCACAAGTCGAGGATGACGGGATGCCGATCTAGGAGCGGTCAACCTATAACACATATCGCACCATGAACCGTGCACGAAAACTATAAATCAATTCTAATATTCTAGTTCTAAATTCATGGAATAGTAGCTAGTTGGGTTACTAGTCTAATAATAATTAATTCTAGATGAACGAATTAATTTCTGAAAAAAAATATGTCGTAGAGCTCTGTGTTAGCTTTCTGAAACTTCAAACAGTTCGTGATTTCGATTTCTGGTTCTCCCGAAATTTCGAAAACACCGAAACGTATCAAGTTTCGGACAACCGACACTCTACGAATTTTCTAGAAATTGAGGAATAATATATATGAAAATAATTAATATATTCAGAATGTTTACCTTGAGACGAATCCAATAAAAAATAGCACGCTAAAATCACGTCGGAGTTGACGGCAATCGTCTCGGGAAGTCGAGATCTCTACTAGAACTCTCTCTCAAAAAGGCGACTGAAATTTAATTAGGGTTTCAAATATAATAATATATATATATAGGAGAGAGAGAGAGGCGGTTCAGCCTGGGCGCCGACAGGTGGCCCCCCTGGGTAAATTACTGGGTAATTAATTATTTTAATTCAGAAAATCATTTAAAAATCATTTTAAGTCCAAATAAATTAAAAGAAATTGCAGAAAAATTTAGAAAAATTCTAGAAAATTCTAGAAAATATTTCTAAGTGTCTAGAATCTAAATAAAATATTTTAACGCAAAATATTATCATGTGACCTCACAGTAAATTCCCAAAGCCTATAAAATATAATTTCTATAGGTTTTAATTATATAAAAATTTCCCAAAATTTAAAAAAAATCTAAAAAAATTATAAAATATTCTAGAAAATATTTCTCACCTCCTAGAACCTAAATAAAAATAACTTGTCTCAAAATAGTCCCAAATGACCTTATAGTAATTCATAAAAGTCAATAAAATAAATATACCTTTAATAAATAAATATCTAAAAGTGTCTAAAAATCATAGGAAAATATAATATAGCTATAGAATGCTTATAAACCATATCAAGAGATCATGTGACCACAAGATGGTCATAAATCACCTGTGGGCTTAGTCACAACTCCTATGATCATAAAAAAATTAAATGTAAACTAATCAAATAAAAAATAAATAAATAAATATCACAAAATTTCGAGAAGATGAGTTACAAGATGGGTCGAGCATGGATGAGTGAACAGTACAAAGCACTGTTCACGAGTTTATCTAACAACTTTTTTTCTTTTCTTTGCTATCTTTTCTATTTCTAATTCTTTATATTATATCTACATATATATACGAGGATACCTATGTACATATATACATACACATATATTTACACCCATATACGTATATATTTATATATACATACACAAACACATATATAATATCTATGTATATATATATATATATATATATATATATATATATATATATATATATATATATATATATATATACACACATATATAATATATTTTTATATATACATACTCGTACATTTATGTATTTATTTATATAACCCTTTATATATTTATAAATATCTTCTATGCATACCTACCACTACAACAATAAATATTCACAGCAACCAAATAATATCCTAAAAATATATATACTCATAATATAGTGTCTATTTATAGAAATATATACACACACACACACACACACACACACATATATATATATATATATATATATATATATATATATATATATATATATATATATATATATATATATATATATATATATATATACATATCATTTATATAATAAATGATTTAGTAAATATAAATCGTTATCATTTAGTAACAACAAAGTAATATTAATGATAATAAAAATCCTAACAACAATTAAAATAGCCCAAAAGTCATTTCTGATGGATATAACATGCACACTACTTATCTGGCTCCAGAAGATCATACAAATTTTGTAAAACACTATTTAACAATAATAATACCTATAATCTACCTATAACAAATATTTAGAAAATAATTCCCAATTCCTAAAAATATATACAAAAATATTTACATTTACCAAACATGTCTACAAGGCCATATTTGGTCCCACTACATGCCTACCTGGGCTTGGATTTGACTTGGGCCCAATCTGGACAGGTTCGGTACAACCGGGTTGCCTAAAACTCAATAATATAATTAAATAATAATTAAAATCTTTGATAAGGGTTTAGTCACAACTTGGCCAGGTTTTCCTAGTTAGGACGTCACTATGGCTTGACCTCCCCTACCAGGGATAATATACTAGTCAAAACATGCCATTGCACTATCCGTGCCACGATTTCTAATCACCTAATACATCAAAACTCAACCATGGCTAAAGTCATCTAACGAAATAATTAACTAAATAATCATTTATAAAATCCTAAAAATCACCATTTAAATCAAATAAATAATAGAAAAAATAATTCAAAAATTTTCGGGAAGGGGAGTGTTTGGCATGAAATATAAAAGGACAGAACATTTGTCGAAGGACTGGACTTTTACTTCACAATACAAACTCGCTTGTACAAAGAAAGCCTAGGGACGAAAACCTAGGTACAGCAATCTAAGTACAATTATTTATTTTAGATTCTGGGAGGTGATGATAGAGGCTCAGAAAAGCGACGGCCGCTCTGCCTTACTCCTTAGACGATCGAGTGCAGCTTCTTGGCTCTATGGAAGAACTGCTTGGCATTGATGGAGAAATGCTCTCTTTTCAGGCTCTTTGGCTCTCTATGTGCGTCGATCTATGTCTATCTCTGTCTCTCTCTATCTCTGTGTGTGTCTTTTTTGTAAGGGAATGGCACCCTGCTATTTATAAGAATGGGAGGGGCCTCATTAGGGTTTACAATAATTGCCTCTTAAAGTGGCGGCGGCCTGTTGATTAATCAATCTGGGCCATTAGTTTTGAGTGTAATGAATCTGGGCTATTAATGTAGATTATGCCAAATCCTCTCAGTAATTAATGCTGATTAGAATAAATCTCCCTTATGATGATCCGCTGATGTCTACAAATCTGAATGAATAAGTTTAATTCATTCTCCTGCCACGTGTCCCAGATTATTGGGATTTGACCTAATCTCTAATTACAGTAAATCTAGGAAATTGATTGGCTTTATGACACGTGTCCTGGGAGCCACTGAGGGGATCTAAGCCGCATGAAGATTGAGCCGCATATGCCCGGCCATGTGTCCTCGAATCACATGATAATCTGGACTGCATGGACGTAGGTGGCCACATAACGGGTAACCCCTTCGTGAGCCGCATGGGGGAGCGTCTACTTGAGCCGCATGGGGGAGCGTCTACTTGAGCCGCATATGACAGTCCACGTGCCTAGGCTGTGTGGCATTTTCTGGATCTCGGGGGATTATGTCAGGGATCTCCTTCGTTTCCCTAGGAGTCTGTCATTATGATAGAGTCATAATTACATTTTTGTGTCAGTGCTGTCGTCTTGTCAGAGCTGTCAGCCGTCAAGGCAATTAATACAGTAAGGGAAGAGTTGTTTGTATGCTACGTGGCACCCCTCTGAGCCGCATGGAACGTATCGAGCCGTATAGTCCCTTGTGCCGCATGAATCTCTAAGCCGCATGGGCTTTCTGAGCCGCATGGGGTTTCCTGGCCGCATGGATCCTTCTTTATTCTTTTCCATGCTTCTACAAGACCCCCTTCAAAGTTTTCAATTTGTAAAATTAAAATACTTTGAACAAGAAGCATGGCTATGTATTCTTCTGGCCGCATATAATGTCTCAACCGCATGGATGTTTCGGCCGTACGAGTGTTTCGGCCGTATAGATGTCTCGACCGTATGGGTGTTTTGGCCGCATGAGTGTTTCGGCCGCATGGATGTCTCGGCCGCATATCTCTTTGCCACGTGTGCGCGTCTTTAACTGCCTCGAATTTATTTTAGTGCCATTTTTTAGGGGAGATCCGAAGGATCGGCTCATTAAATCTTTTGGATTTTATGCTCTGGGTGAATCTCCTTTATGAGAGAGGGGACAAAATCCGAGGAGTCGGTTTCGTCTTTTCCGAGGCATTATCAATCTACGTGTTCTCCCCTCTCTTGTCTTCCTATAAATTGGAAGAGTTTGAGAGGGAAAGCTTCTTTACTTTCTCTTTCACTTCAAAATTTCCCTACTCCATTGCCATCTCCTTCCTAAATTGCCAATGGCTCCCAAGAAGACCGTTGCGGCTAAGGGCAAGAAGGCAGAATCTTCGTCGAAGAAGACTGCCTCTACTTCAACCGCGGCCATTCCTCCGCAGGCCGTCGTGCCCGCAGCTCACCCTGACGTTCATTCTCTCATTGCTGGTAAGAATTTTTTGTGGTTTCGGAGAACCCTAACTGCTATGGGTACGTCGCATGCTTTATGCACGAGCATTTATTTTCATGTGAGTCGTATGTTCGTCCTATGGTCGAGCCGCGAGCCGCATAGAAATAGCCGCTGTGGCTGCATACGCGCTTTGCCAACAAAGCCGTATGAGCTACACGAAGCCGCATGGATGTTCTGTTGAGCTTGAGCCGCATGAGGCTCCTGTAAGTTAGAGCTGCATAAGCGTTCCCCTGACCCGCATAAGGCTTCAGTGAACTAGAGCTGCATAAGTGTTCTCCTGAGCCGCATGAGGCTTCAGGGAACTAGAGCCGTATAAGTGTTTTTCTGAGCCGTATGAGGCTTTATTGAGTTGGAGCCGCATGAGCTCGAAAGCACCCACTAGTTTCTTTTTGTCCATCCTTCTAATTTATCTTTTCCTGTCTTCTCCTCAGTGAATTTGCCGGTTAATGCTGCTGGAGAGCTCCTGGTAGGCAGCGCCCAAGCTGCTCTGGGCTATAGGTATGACCATATAGTCCAATACATGGCTGACCAATTTTCGAGTGACGAGCCCCCGGCGAGATCGAATGCCCTCAAGAATCAGCCTTTATATTTTCTTAATGCTATGATGAACTCGGGGAAATTAGAAGGGGAGTACTTGAAGCCCGTATTCTTCTTTGGAGACGCCTTGACTGTGAAGAACAGTCAGCTTCTGGAGGTGTCAGAGAACTGGAGTTTTGTTTTTAACGGGATGGCGATCCGTATTTCCCAGATGGAGCGTCACTTCCCTTTATCCTGGTTCAACATGCTCCCACTGGACCGGAAGATGGAAGGTTCTTTAACTCCTACCCGAAGTGGGATGTTCGTAGGAGACATCCATTATAACAATAGCCTGAAGTCGGTGTGTGCGGACAAGGTGCACACCAGCTGTTCTGTAATAGGGTTGGCCCCGGGTACATTCTTGAATGTATCGGGTCCCAATTTCATATTTTCTACCGTCGACACTTTTATGAATCAACTTGCCCGGAAGGGATCCTATCCCATTGGACGGTTGATGCTCCCCAGCTGGGTACATCCGATTCCCTCGTAGACCAATCTGTCTGGGTAGATTTTGCAAATGTATGAGGCCTTTCTGTGCGAGATTGGTCTTTACCATACTATTCGGGGCACCAGCCATGGCTTGTCCATAAACAAAAGATTATTTATGTCTCTGTTGGAGATGTATAACTGCCGGACGGGGACCTTCTATACACCCGTGGGGGAGATGGGACTTGCGCTCCACGAAATGCACGCGGTCTCCAAGCTTCCTTGGGGGGACGAAGCTTTTGAGGCGTATACTCCTACGAACGAGGAGTTTGAAGACTTGGAAAGACAATATCCAGGCTTCGTAGCTCTTTACCAAGAGATATTATGCCACTATAGCACATGTCATCAGATAGCCAAAAAGGAGAGCAGCTCGGAAGGGCATACTCCCTACACCAAGGACTGGGTACGCTATCTCTTCCCGACAGATGCCTCAGGTCAAATTACTTCCCGACGTCCTCGGTCCCGGGAGGCGGTTGAAGCCTTAGTGTCATCAGCTAAGAGAACGACCACCACTAGTGATACATTCGGGAGCAGGACCGATTCTTTTGGCTATTTTTATCATGATACTCAAGAGTTATCGGAGAAGGCGCTCCTGGCGGGATTCTTAATTATATGGCTGCGAAATTGTATAGTCTCGGGCGGAGCAGGTTCCATCGAGAGGATCAGTCGCAATTTTATCCTTTCGGCTGTGAAGTTAGTTTTGCGAGTCCGGCTAGCTCTCCTCCCAGCCATGGTGTACAGAATACATCGTGGCCTTCGTACTTTCACATCCAAGGTCATTACTCGTGAGGTGACAAAAGATTTTGAATGGACCGAGCTGCCATATCATTATTTGATGGGGTGGCTGTTGATGCATTATCCATCTTTGATGAGACCGGAATCTGAAGATGGCATTACTGATGATGACGCCTTTATCTTCCGCTATCGTAATGAGTCTTGGGAATTCGAGACCATGCGTACTTGCCGGATGGCACTGGCGAGGGCAGACATGTACAACATTTTTGCGTCTGTCCCTCGTTTTACTGATGAGGAAGTGGCAGCTGTCCATCTTGACGGTATTGGGCCTTCTCAACTTCTGGACAGCCAGATGCTTCTGTGGCTGCAAAATATCTGCCCCGCTCATCTGGTGTATCGCAACCGTAACACTGTCTTTCTAGAACCCTATCTGCCTAGTAGGTTCGCCCGGCAATTTGGGTATAGTCAGCTTTATCTAGACAGCCCCAGCTCTTGTCTGGGCTTTGAAGGTAGTCTTCTAGACGGCATTCAGGCCTGGCATTACTATGATACATTCCATACTCGTGTTGTTTTCTCAGTCCCCGCTATCCAGGCGTCAGTAGATATCTTGTATATGGCGGCTTTGTACCACGTCATGGCGAATAAGCCCCCTATCGATTTTAACCCATGTACCAGTTTTATTGTTGGTATCGGCCTGGATGAGGGTTCCCAGGGGGCCAAGACGAGAAAGAGGAAGAACAGAGTCGAGGTGCCAGATTTGGACTCTGATGCTGCAGATGACGAAGATGACGAGCCTGATGGAGATGACTTTTCCCTTCTGGTGGCAGACGCGGGGACGGATCAGCCACCTATTTTGCCAGATGAGATGGTGGTTGATCATTCGTCTGTTGTACCTGGTGTTGCACGAAAGCGTAGCAGGCGACTTTCTCCTATCGTCGGCATTTCCCGCTTTCGAAAACTGGCTGCAACCAGACACCGCGGGCTAACTATAAAGGAAAGAGGCGAAGAAATCAACGCCGCTTTAGAGGTAAATAAGTTGCTACCGATCCTTCCTTTATTTTAGCTTTGATTTTAATCGTCTTCCTTCCCTATTGTAGGCGTCAGAAGAAGAGGACTCTCGAGTGGCCGAGATAGTGACTCGTGATGACGGGGGCTCCGGTGAGCCTGCCCCTATAATTGCTGAATTGCGTCCAGATGATGCTGATCAGGTTGCCCCTCTCCCTGGGGTGGTCGGGTCGGGGGAGCTGGCCAGTTTTAATTTGGCGATTGCGGGTGAGGAGACCCTACTAGCTGCGAACGAGCTGCAGCCTCGATGCTCCTCTCCCAGTAAGATAAGCCGAATCTTAACTTACGAGGAAGCCTATCTGCTTTATGATCACATCCTTCGGGTCACCTCGATTGATCATTGTCGTAGACATGCAGGTCCTACCCCTTCCGTGCCGAGGACGGACCTTGTTGAAACACGCTCTGTCGAAGTGGCACTGGCGGAGAGGGGCATACCTCCTCCCCCTCCGGCTTACCTTGATGATTCTCTTGCAGGCTCGAGTTCAGCGAGTCTGGTGATGGGACAATCGGGGTAGGGGACAATGGTCCTCATGTCTTCCTCTGCTCGGGTGGCCCAGAGAGTCGACCTTTCCGCCCTGCCAAGCGTCCGGGCTCTTCGGGTGGCAGAGAAAGAGTTGGCCGCTATCCGTGCATCATTTTATTCGGAGATCGCCCCCCTGGTGGCCAGTTCTAGCACCGCTCCTTCGGTACTGCCGGCCACGCTCCCTCTGATGCCGTCCTCGACAGAGGTCCTGGACGAATCTTTACAGGATGTGGTTGATAGCTTTCATCGTCACCTAAAAAGGGGGATAGAAGCTGCTGTGGACAGAGGGACCTCTTTCGTCTTGGCCCGGCAATGCGCCCAGGGTCAAATCGATATCCTTAAGGCCCTTCCTAGTGGGGCAGGGGTGGCCGTACTTCTGGAATCAAAATTGCTGGAGACTGATCAATTGGTGGCCCAGCTTCAGGCATTGTGGCAGGTTGATCTATCTGCTGCTATTGATCGGGAGCGCGGCTCCCTCACAGCTGCTATAGAGAAGGCGAAGGCTGCTCAGGATAAGACTAGGCCAGCCATACTGAAGGATCTTCGCACCTTGTCTGATCGATATGATCAATTGAGCCATGAGAGTGAAGACGTTACAGCTCGAGAAGCCATTGCCTCTCACGGGATTGCTGACGTGCGGGAACATATTCTTGAGCTTCAGAGGAAGCTATCTTTCTTTGAGTCTGAGCTCGAGACTGCCCGGATGAACAGAGGGTTGATTATCCAGGAAGCTGATAATGTCAATAGAGCTTCGGCTGACTTGGAAGCGGCTCTGAAGAAGTTGGATGATGACTGTCGGGCACTCATGGACCTGGATAATGGGGAGCAGTTGTCTCAGGAGGCTGAGCGCCGGGCTAGGCAGAGGCTCGAAGGGGGTACTGCCTTGGTGAGAAGCCGCCTCTTGGAACTGTGTGATACCGAACTGTAGTCGACCTTTTTCTGGTTTTGTTCATGTTTTCTTTTTCTTTTCTTTTTGAGAGGGACGTGGTCCCAAAACATGTAACGCTTTTTTCGTCCTTCAAATAAAGAGTACTTTCCTTTCTACCCTTCATTTGCATTGCTTGTTATACCTGTGGTATTGTGGTGATGTTTGCCCCGTATGGGGGACTTGTTTGTGGACCTGTTACCCATGGCATACCTTGGTTTTAGGTACAGGTAACAAGTTTGACTGGGGATACTTAGAACAGTTCCACGGCAAGGTGGTCGTGGACGTTCCCAGTATCGGGATATAGAATGCCATGGAGCAGCTGGGCTCCCGGGGCATGATGAGGAATGGTGGGCCTGTACTAAGAGACTTAACAAAGGACATTTGTGGGCCTATTATCCTTGGCGTACCCCGACTTAGGATACGGATAATAGGATGAAGGGGAACCGACATACTTACTAAGCGGTAATGAGGACATGGCAAGTATGAGGGTTTTAAACGTAGAGTCTTCCTACTCAGAGGTAATAAGGACATAGCAGGAGTGGACTCAACGGAAGATATTTGTGGTCAACAGAGAACATTTGTGGTCAACAGAGGACATTTGTGGACCTATTACCCTTGGCGTACCCTGGTTCAGGGTACGGATAATAAGACGAAAGGAAATTATCATACTTACTCAGAGGTAATGAGGACATGGCAAGCATGAAGGTTTTACCGTGGAGTCTTCCTTCTCAGAGGTAATGAGGACATGGTAGGAGTGGACTCAGCAGGGAAATTTTATGGACATATTATCCTTGGCGTACTTCGGTTGTGGGTACAGATGATAAGTCGAAAGGGAATCATCATACTTACTCAGACGTTATGAGGACATGACAAATATAAATGTTTCTTCGATGGAGCCTTCCCATTCAGAGGTAATTAGGACATGACTGAAGTGGGCTCAATAAAGGAGGGTACATAGAACGAATCAGAGGTAATGAGGACATGGACGTTCTATGCAGAGGGGTGATTTGTTTTTAGCGGAAGTGAAACGACTCAGAGGTAATGAGGACATGGCCATTTTGGAAAGTTGTGGATCGGTTACCCTTTTTGTACACTGGGAGTACGGGTAGTGGATCATGATGGAGGATCTCTTCCAGACAGAAAGTTCAGGGGTATGATCATACATGACTTGCTATCTGCGAGAGTGACCGAAATGTGAGTTCAGAGGCACCAACGGGTACATGACTCGATAATCTGGAATGTTGAAATGTGAGTTCAGCGGCACCAGCGGGTACATGACTCGGTAATCAAGAATATCGTGGATACGAGTCCAGCGGGTACATGACTCGATAATCTGAAATGTTGAAATATGAGTTCAGCGGCACCAGCGGGTACATGACTCGGTATTCGAGAATATTGTGGATGCGAGTTCAGCGGCACCAGCGGGTACATGACTCGATAACTTGGGGATGCGAGTTCAGTGGCACCAGCGGGTGCATGACTCAATAATCTGTGAAAGTGAGTTCAGCGGCACCGGTGGGTACATGACTCGGTGATCTGGAAAATGTCATTTAGACATAATATTTCTTCAGGAACTTGCCGTTGACGGGCAACATGAGCAAGTCTCCGTTTTGTTTTACGAGGCGGTAAGCACCGTTGGAGAATACAGCCTCAATGATGAATGGACCTTCCCATTTCGGCTGAAACTTGCCGGTGGTCTTGTGAGTCATGACCATCGGCCTTCGGACAGCCAGGACGAGATCGTCCACTTAGAATGTTCTAATTTTAACCTTCTTGTTGAAGGCTCCAGAGATGCGTGCTTGGTATAGTTCGATCCTTTGCTGATCCAGGAGGCACTTTTCATCCAAGGCCTCTAACTCTTGTAGTCGGCGTCGGTAGTTATCATCCGTCGTCAATTGATAAGTGAGGGCAACGCGGAGTGAGGGTATTTGAGTCTCCAATGGGAGAACTGCCTCACTCCCGTACACCAGGGAGAATGGTGTGTTCCCTGTGGCCGTTCGGACTGTGGTACGGTACGTCCACACGCATTCACCAAGCTTCTCGTTCCAGTCGCGTTTGTTGGACGATACGAACTTCTTGAGTAACTTGATGATGGTTTTGTTGAATGCTTCTGCCAACCCATTTGCTGCTGGATTGTATGGCGTCGAAGCAATATTCTGAATGCGGTGCTTATCGCAAAACTGATAGAAGACGTGGCTTGCAAACTGTGGACCATTATCAGGGATGATCCTCCGAGGCTGTCCAAAGTGATAGATGACGTGATGCTTAAGGAAGCTGATTACGTTTGAAGTTTTTACTTCTGCGAGTGGGACAGCTTCCGTCCATTTGGAGAAGTAATCTGTGATTGCGAGTATGAAGCGATGTCCTCGGGAGGAAGGTTGAGTGATTGGACCGATGATATCCATCCCCCATGCTTCGAATGGCCAGGACGCCACCGTCGGATGTAGAAATTCGGATAGTTGGTGGATGAAGTCCGTGTGGACTTGGCAAGCTTTGCACTTTCTAGCATAGTCTATCGTATCTGCTACCATCGTAGGCCAGTAGTAGCCCATTCGACGAAGACGGTCTTACAATTTTGGGCCAGGCTGATGGGCCCCACAGACACCGTCGTGAGCCTCACGTACGGCTTCCTTAGCTTCCGCGTTTGACAGACATCGAAGCAATAATCCATCGTAGGATCGGCGATACAGCATCTTCGTCTCCGTATCGTAAAAGAATCTGAGAGAACGTCGTTTGATGGAGGTGGCTTCCTTTGGGTTCTCGGGCAGGATATCGTAGACGACGAAGTCAATGAATGGTTGTCTCCAATCCGGGGCATCGTCGATCGTTTGGGCGGAATAACTCACCACGAATTGCATATTATTCTTGGGACAGACCAGTTCATGGCCTATCACATCCACTGATTGGCGAGCATAACTCGAAACTGCTAGGAAAGCGGTAAGGCCAGCTAGGGCATCGGCTTCAATGTTTCGGAGTCTGGGAACGTGTTCGATGAAGAACCCCTCGAATGATGAGATGATGTTGATCGCTATTTGGTGATATGGGATCATATCTTCGTGGCGGACTTCATATAATCCCCGGATTTGATTGACGATTAACTGGGAATTATCGTATGCATTAAGATATTCTATCCCCAGCTCTCTTGCAAGTTGGAGGCCAATGACCAAAGCGTTGTACTCGGTCACATTATTAGAGCAGGATTTTGTGAGGGAGTAAGCACGATTGATCACCAATCCGGAAGGAGAAACCAGCACCACTCCGACTCCGACGATGATGTTGCCCTTGGGTCCAGTTCTCGAAGCGCCGTCGAAGAACATTCGCCATATATCATTGTGAGAGATTGCATGCGAGTCGGCGACCTCATCTGGGATCTCTTTATATATTCTGGACGACTTCGAGCCCGGGTGGGCTGCTAAAAAGTCTGTCAGAGCTTGACCCTTGACAGCCTTTTGCGGGACGAAGATCATATGATAGGGGGACAGCAATATTGCCTATGTAGCGAGGCGAGAGCTGAGTTCCCCTGGTTTAGTCATGAGGACCCTGAGAGGGTTGACTCGTGAGATCACATGTATTATTTGTCCAGTGACATAGTGCCGCGTCTTCTGAATGGCGAACACCAGGGCAAGGCACTCCTTCTCCACAGCGGTGTATCGATGCTCTGGCCCAATCATCATTCGACTGAGGTAATATATGGCTTGCTCATGGCATGCATCAATGTTTTGTGCCAGCAGAGCCCTGAGAGAATGCTCCATTGCCCGTACATAGAGCAGGAATGGTTTTCCAGCAACCGGGGCCACCAGGACTGGAGGGTTCGACAAATATTCTTTGATGCTGTCGAAGGCACGCTGGTATTCTTTGTCCCATACGAACGAGATGCCTTTCTTTATGAGGTGGGTAAATGGTCGACATCGCCCGGAGAGGTTAGAAATGAACCTCCTGATGTAGGCTAACCTCCTTTGAAGGCCTCTGAGTTCGCGGAGATTTCTCGGGGGACCCATCTCCATGATTGCCTTTGTCTTCTCAGGGTCTATATGGATACCCTGGGCGGTGATGATGAAGCCCAAGAACTTCCCGCTGGAAACGCCCATGAAAGATTTTGTGGGATTTATTTTCAAATTGTGCGCTCGCATCAGGTCGAATACCGTCCTCAGATCCTGTAGGTGGTCTCCCTTACAGCGACTCTTGACGGCGATGTCATCAACGTAGCACTCCACCGTCTTGCGTAAGTGGTCTTTGAAGATGATACTCATGGCTCTTTGATATGTGGCGCCGGCATTCTTCAGATCGAAAGGCATGACTGTGTAACAGTATGTGCCAATCGATGTTCGGAACGATGTATACTTTTTGTCGTCAGGAGACATCTTGATTTGGTTGTATCCCGAGAAGCCATCCATGAATGACATACGTTCGAAGCTGCAAGTATTGTCGATCATGATGTCTGTGATAGGAAGGGGGAATTCATCTTTGGGGCACGCCTCGTTCAGATTGTGGAAGTCGATGCAGATTCGAATCTTCCCATTCTTCTTGAGGACGGGTACTATATTGGCGACCCAGTCAGGATGTTGCTCCTCACGAATGAAGCCGCTGGCTATCAGTTTGTTGACTTCGGCTTTGATCGCATCCATGATGCCTGGGTGGAAGCATCGCTGTTGTTGCTAGACTGGCTTTGCGTCCGGCCGAATGTTGAGTTTGTGAAGAGAAATGTCGGGATTTAACCCTGGCATGTCTTCATAGCTCCAGGCGAACACATCAATATATTCTTTGACAAGTTCCAGTAGCGATTCTTGCTCTTCGTCTGTTAGGCTTTTACTGACGAAGATTGGTTTTGGAGAAGATTCGCTGCCGAGGTCGACCTGCATAACCTCATCTTCAGTAGGAGGTTCTCTCAGTTCGAACCGCTTTTCCCATTGTGCATCCAACTATTGGGCCCACGACTCTAGCTCAAAGATTTCCGGAATGTCTTCATCTTCTTCATACGCATCGGCGAATGCCATGTTGACTGACAGGACTTGCCTGAATATATCTCCGATGCTGGTATCCGAGTCAAAAGTTGGTGATCCGGTTGAATATGAATGCCAGTCACATTCTTCATCTGAACTTTCAGGGGTCGTCGTGGGTGTAACATACCCTAATCCACATCGAGTCTTGCTGTAGTAGTCCCGTGGTTTGCCAGCCGGGACCGGTGGCTTCAAAGGTAATCGTCGACCAGTACCGTAGTTCAAGCCTGGCATCGTCTCCAGATTATACCCCTATTTTTGCATGAGATATTTGGACTGGGGGCTATAAAGATACAGAGGCAGTCTCCCGGCATCTGACCCGAGGTCGACTTCTTCTATGGTGAAGGGATGCGGATCGTCCTTCCGGCCGAAGATGATTGGATGGTCTTCTCCCTCGATTATGCGATAAGCGTCTTCTACTGGGGTAAGCTGGATCGCTGTGTAGATATTTGTCACCTGTGTGTGTAGGTGAGTGCCTATATCGTGTTCCATAGCATACATTGTACAAAGCTTATTAAGCTCGAGGTAGTTCAAAGATAGCCCTTTATTGATGAAGTAAGGTATCTTTTCTAGGGGGATTACATCATCTGCAGAGGGAACATCAGTGTGGGCAGCCACATACTTGGCTAGCTCCGGTTCCTCTTCGGCTACCCCCTGTATAAATGAAGACTGAGAGGACGACCTGGGCAGCTTGATCGTCAGAGGTTCAGCTGGTGGCGCAGAGCATGGAGTTGTTGGCTGACTAGCGACCCCCAGTCTGGTGCTCGATGCCGGACAGGGAGTGGTTGGTTCGCTAGAAGTTCCAGGCCTTGCATCGGGATGACGACCCTTCTTGGGAAGGCGTATCGTCTTTGGCTTGTCAGAAGGATTGAGCTTCTCCGTTTGTGGCTGGCCGACTCTCGGCAGCCTGATTGTTAGTGGCTCCGTTGTGGGTCTTGGCACTTGGCCTTACCTTGGCAGCCGGATTATCATCTGCTCTTCTTGTGCCGAGAGGCTGATTGCGTCCTTACGCAGAGTTGCTGTAAGGGGTGCGGAGTTGCCAAGTTTGCGAGCTTGGAGGTGGATCGTCAGAGGTTCTTCTGATCCTGTGGCTGTCTCGGTACGAGCTTGTACGTCTCCTTCATCAAGGTACCTCTTCGACTTTTCGTATAGGCAGGAGTCTGAGTAGTAGGATTCGACCCCTTTGAAGGGATCGATATCAGCAAATTTTGTCCTCACGAAGCCGTGTTTGTCAACATATTTGAAGCACTGTTGCAGCATGGAAGGCACGATTATATAATCGTGTATCCACGGGCGCCCCAAGAGGATGTTGTAAGAGGTGTCTGCATCTATGGCGTAGCAAGTGACTTCTGATTGGAGGTCGCCAATCTGACACTTCAGACGAATCTTCCCAATTGGATAGCTCCTGCCCGAATTGAAACCATTGATGGCGGTGCTTGTAGGCGTCAGGCGATGCATTGGGATACGGAGATAATGTAGCAGACCCTTCGGGATAATACTTATGGAAGATCCAGGATCGATGTGCATCCGATCTACCTTTACGTTGTCGATATATCCAGTATAGTATAATGGGCGATCGTGCAGGTTGGTTTTGATGAGCATGTCCTGCGGAGTGAAGACAATGTTGGGCATTGCTTCCGTGCAAGCGCTGTCTTGGAGATCTGCAGGCGGGTTCTCTCCCGTGAGGTTGACCTGGGCCAGGTACGCGTCGGCATTTTGGAGTGCATCGCTCAAAGCCGCACGAACATCCTTTGAGTGTCTCAGAAGCTCGTATAGTGACAACTTGGCCGGTGTGTTGGCCAATTGCGCCAGGATGTTAAAGTTGTAGGGCCTCTCCAGCCCCTGTGGTGTCTCTTTTCGGAGGGATTTGTCAAAGCGAGTCTCCTTCGGCCTAGGCTTGTCGGTCGTCGGAGGCTGAGCCGGTCCCGGAGCGTCGGTTGTAGCGGGCTGATGATCTTCAGCCGAGTTGTCAGCCGCAGGTTGGGATTGTGCCCCAGATTGCGTGACGATGGCTGCAGCTTCTTCGATATCTGTCGAGATTGTGCGACAGGACCTGACTTTTCCACTCTTCTTCTTGTAAATGGAAGACGGTGTGGGCTGAGTCACTTCTGATACCAAGTCTGGATGGACCCACATGACCTCCCCTCGTGATGTGGTAAGGGGCACTAGACCAACAGCCTGATCTCGGAGAGGTGGATGGTTTGCAATCTCCATTATCGCCAAGGGGATGGGGACCACACCGTCTTGAGTTTCCGTCGGAGGGAAGCTGCCGAATTATACCGATACCATGTTGGCTGCCACGGTTACCTCTTCGAAATCGATGGCCAGAGCGTTCGAATCGATAAGGTTTTGGATGTACCGTTTCAGCTGGTAGCAGTCGTGTGTAGCATGGTGGACGTAGCGGTGGTAATGGCAGTACTTTGGGTTCTCCATCTCTACCGGCCGTGGTTCCCGTCTTGGTGGAGGAAGCTGAATCCTGTCTCCTTGTATGAGCATGTCCAAGATGGGCTTGACGTGACCGTCTTCGAAGGAGTAAGTGATTTGCGGCCATTGTTTGTCTGCCGGCTTTGGCTCAGGTTTTTGTGTTGTGTCGGCCACCATAGCCTGCTTGCCCCTGCTGTCTCGATTGTTGGAGGGACTACCCCCATTGTCATTATTGGTGTTAGGATGCTTGCCCTTGTTTTCTCCGTCTGAGATGTACAATCCCAATTGGCGAGCCTTCTTCAATCGTTCTTCGGCGCTTGTAGCACTGATGATGAACGTCTTCCAGTCCTTGAATTGACTTTCGCCCATCCAGAGACTGATTGTTGGGAGGAGTCTCTTTTGGCAAATTTCAATCAAGGAGGAATATGGATTTCTAGAGGGCAACTTCATGGCGGTTTGGCGGAACCGCTCGATGTAGTTCCTTGTCAGCTCCTTTTCCCCTTGGACGACGTCCATGAGGGTGGACATGGTGATGTCCTACCCTACTTCGTAGAATCTCTCCAAGAACATGTGTTTTGAAGCCGGCGAAGGAGTGGATACATTTGTCTGGCAGGTTGCGATACCAGTCGAAGGCGACCCCTTCCAATACCCCGATAAATAATCGTGTGAGAATGACATCGTCATGGGGCAGATGGTCGGTGGTGACCTTGAAGTAAGTGATGTACCGACTTGCTGAGGTCTTGCCATCATAAGGATTGATATTGAACGGCTTATATCTTGGTAGAAATGGAACATCCCTCCATGCAGCAGGGTATGGTTGTCGTATTCTGACGTCTTGAGAGTTTTCTCGAGCGTGAAATATGGCTCGGAGCTCCTGGACCTCTCTTCTCGCTTCGCGGGCCTCATCCACGGCGGTGGGGGACGTTACTTCAGGAGGATTGTTACCCGGGTTCGGTGCTGCTGAATTCGAGTCCGCATTGACCGCGGGACCCGTGCTTGTTTGGCCAGGCGTCCCTCCTTGCAGAGTTGGAAGGGCCGCTTTGATCTCGTCTACAGACTTGACCAAGGCAAGCAATATGGCTTCGAGCGTGTCGATGCGTTGGCGATCACTGGAACCACCTTGGCTGCTGTCTGTCATGAACACCGTCTTTACATGAGGAGAGATGGACGGAGCGGTGGAGGAAGCGTCCTCCGAGTCGTACCCCTGTAGTGAGAATTCATCGGGGTATGTGGGAATGTTCTCCTCTGGTTTGGACTCAGAGGGAACAGTACCCCCAGTTTCTGAGTTCGTCTCGTCTTGGGAATTGTGGACATTCTCGGGGACATCGGGGTTTGCTGCATCTGAGGGGAGGGTTGTTTCTCCCGATTCGTCTTCTCGGAACATCGGATTGTTGTGGAGGCTTGGAGGAGTGCTACCTCCAGTCCTAACAACCCCAGTGGTGTGGACGACGAATCTCCCACTGTAGCAGATTTTGTCTTAGAACGGGTACCTTAGAAAACTCCGGTGGTGGGCACCCGCTTAGACGACAGTCTCTTGGTCAAAGTGGTTGAAATCTTCGAGCTGGGAACATTTGTCTTCTTCCCTCTTCCATCGGCGGGGACTTTCTGAGCAGAGTTGCAGGAGACGACGAAAAGTGCCTCGTCTTCTGAAGATGGCTTTTGCAGTCTTTGAAAGATGGACTGCCGGTCTTCTCGCACCATCGCGTTATTGCAGCAGCAGTTGACGATGACTTGGGTGCAGTGACGTCCGTGGGAGGACTCTTTACACCCCGATGCATCTTTTTTTTCCTTGCGTTTGTGGAGGATGGCCTCACGCAAGTCAGATGGGTCTGGATCGACCATTTTTGCTCCCGGGATTTTGGGAGACTTTTGTGAACCTCTTTGTCCGTCTGCCGCCGGGGGCTGGACTCGAGTGGTTCTATACAACTTCCCATCCGATGCCCGCGTAACAGTATGTGGAACGCTCGGATGGTCAGAGATCAGATCAGCGGACCGAACTTGCCAGGCTCGCGCTGCCTTAGACTTCTTCGCTCTAGTGCGTAAGGGCACATAGTAGGAAGAGTCTAAGTGATACTGGAGAGAGTCATACATGTCTTCTTGGGAGCACAAGAGATCAGGACCATAAGATAGGCGGTCGAAGACAGAGCCACGCATGGTAGGCGTTATGCGGCTGTCATCAGTAGTCTTCGTGCGGCTAGCAGACGTAGCCGCATAGGTTTTCTTTATACGGCTGGGAATCTCAGCCGCATGAGTTTTCTTCATGCGGCTGGATGACTTGGCCGCATAGACTTTCTTCATGCGGCTGGCAGATTCACCCGCATGAGTCTCCTGCACATGGTTGGCAGATTTGGCCACACGAGTGTTCGGCTTCTTCTTGGGGCGCATGGAATCACTCTTTGTCCCTGCAAGTCCAGCATCGTAGTGCTTTCCTCTGCCGGACTTGGGGACAGCAGAGTGCTCTACGGCTCGAAGTGGAGCCGTATGAGAATTGCCTTCGCCGTCTTGGGTAGCAGAGAGTACCCCGTCCAGAGCTTGTGGAGGAGCAAATGATTTTGGCCTCCACTCGCAGCGAGCTTTCTTTGTGCGGGTTCGCTTCTGGATCGGGCCAGCACTTCCTTCAGAGAGCATTTCTTCAAACGCCTGTTGGTCGAAGCGGACGACCATCTTCTATTGCGTGGAGCCAAGTTTGGCTGCATCCGATTGCGTCACCAACTCCTCAGCCATGGTAAAGTGTGTCTCCAGCAGAGTCGCCATCGTGTTTGCCATGAAATATAAAAGGACAGAACAATTGTCGGAGGACTGGACTTTTACTTCACAATATAAACTCGCTTGTACAAAGAAAGCCTAGGGACGAAAACCTAGGTACAGCAATCTAAGTACAAATGTTTATTTTAGATTCTGGTGGGTGACGATAGAGGCTCGAGAAAGCGACGGCCGCTCTGCCTTACTCCTTGGACGATCGGGTGCAGCTTCTTGGCTCTGTGGAAGAACTGCTTGGAGTTGATAGAAAAATGCTCTCTCTTCAGGCTCTCTAGCTCTCTTTGCGCGTCGATCTCTGTCTATCTCTGTCTCTCTCTATCTTTGTGTGTGTCTTTTTTGCAAGGGAATGGCACCCTGCTATTTATAAGAATGGGGGGGGGCCTCATTAGGGTTTACAATAATTGCCCCTTAAAGTGGCGGCGGCCTGTTGATTGATCAATCTAGGCCATTAGTTTTGACTGTAATGAATCTGGGCCATTAATGTAGATTGTGCCAAATCCTCTCAGTAATTAATGCTGATCGGAATAAATCTCCCTTATGATGATCCGTTGATGTCTGCGAATCTAAATGAATAAGTTTAATTCATTCTCCTACCACATGTCCCCGATTATTGGGATTTGACCCCTGATTGCAGTAAATCTGGGAAATTGATTGGCTTTATGACACGTGTCCTGGGAGCCACTGAGGGGATCTAAGCCGCATGAAGATTGAGCCGCATATGCCCGGCCACGTGTCCTCGAATCATATGATAATCTGGACCGCATGGACGTAGGTGGCTGCATAACGGGTAACCCCTTCGTGAGCCGCATGGGAGAGCGTCTGCTTGAGCCGCATGGGGGAGCGTCTACTTGAGCCGCATATGACAGTCCACGTGCCTAGGCTGCGTGGCATTTTCTGGATCTCGGGGGATTATGTCAGGGATCTCCTTCGTTTCCCTAGGAGTCTGTCATTATAACAGAGTCATAATTACATTTTTTTGTCAGGGCTGTCGTCTTGTCAGAGCTGTCAGTCGTCAAGGCAATTAATGCAGTAAGGGAAGAGTTGTTTGTATGCTACGTGGCACCCCTCTGAGCCGCATAGAACGTATCGAGCCGCATAGTCCCTTGTGTCGCATGAATCTCTGAGCCGCATGGGCTTTCTGAGCCGCATGGGGTTTCCTGGCCGCATGGATCCTTCTTTATTCTTTTCCATGCTTCTACAGTGAGCTACAAATTTACCCACCTTAAAAATAATTTTGTCCTCGAAATTCTAATTCATAACTAGGCCTTAAAAATCAAAGTCTACTATTACCTTAATCTCCTCAAATTTAATTTCTCAAAATTATTTTATGGCCTTCTCTAGTCATTTTATAACTCCGAGTACTTGAGGACTACTACCCACCTTTGGTCATACTCCTCAAAATACGGTCACTAAAATCTTATAATCATCTAACTACTGGCTAACAGTCCTCCCAACATATATCTAGGGCATATGGCATCTATAATCCCTCATATCTATAAACAACCAAATATTCAATAGTCAAGCAATATTATACTATAATTTAAGAATTTCTGATGAATTCTAGACGACACGATCATTCATCACCCCGAATTAGGAAGGGACTAGAATCAATGGTACGGGAAGGCAAGGAAGAATAATCGAGAACAAATATAAAATTTCAAGGACGTAGATAAATTATCTAGGAGAATTTTCAAGGCAGAGTGGATTGAGATTTCTAAGGGTTTAGTCATAGTCGCAGGCTCGTACCAGTACAGTTACGTAACCGGTATGAAATGCTCTGACCTGCATAGGCCACCACAAAAATTTGTCACGACCCGCACCCACTTTTCGGATGCGAGAGCGTGAGCAAGCCAGCAATATATCGAGCGGACTCCAGCCCCTCTCGAATACGTAAATATTGTCAAGGCTATGGTATACTGCCAAATCGTGGCAAAATAAATCTATATCTCAAATCCATAATAAGTGTACGAAACATGAATGAACACTATGGGTCGTGGTCTGTAGCCCACTAGCATATATGTCCAATAAGACTCCAAGAAATATAACAAGAGTCTCTAAACTGAATCAATAAGCAAGATATCTCATGATAAGGAATATAAAGCACGAAAGGATAACAAACGTAATAACGATACCTGAATCCCGCAAGCGTATCATCACATTCGCCATCCAGAACTACTAGCTAACTCCATGCAATCACTAAACCTGAAGAGATCATCAGGTCCTCAGGGGACATAGCAAGATACATAAAAACATGCCTATCTAGCAGTTTAATTATGCATGATAATATATACAGGATATAACAAGGAATGACACTTAACATGGCAAGAGACTACGACCAAAACTACTAACAAGTGACTATCGACAAGTGGCTACGGACAGGTGGCTATGAACTAGAATACAAGAACAACTACACGTAACTGAACTGCTGGATGAACAAATGAACATGAGATCAATGGAATACCAAACCCTCGCCCCGAGTAGACTCGTAGGTTTGAACTAATCACTAACCCTCGTCCCGAGTGTGGACTCTATGGTTAGTTCTAATCACTAACCCTCGTCTCGAGTGTGGACTCTCTAGTTAGTTTACAGCAAGGCACCCTCGTCCCGAGTGTGGACTCTCTGGTGCAAGTACAACATCCCCGTCCCGATTGTGGACTCACAGATGTAAACAGATCAAGACAAACACCCTCGTCCCGAGTGTGGACTCTCTGGTGTAACTGATCAACCCTCATCCCGAGTGTGGACTCTCTGGTTGAGGAAAAACGATACAGGGAAATAGCAGTTCAACTACATGTACTCGTTCCAAGACACAACTCAGTCGAGGCACATGTGAGACCAGGTACGACTCATGTCATAACACGGGTAAGGACAAATCTAGTATGAACTATAATGTGAACAAGTCCAGCATAACTATACTATCCAGTCAAGCAAGACAATAAACTGGTGAACATGGTATATAAAAAATAGATAAATCAAGTCAACTAGGAAGCTAAAGATAACATATAAGATCTATAGCAAATAAAGTATCTATTACAATAACAACATGAAAACTATAAACATAAAATTAAACTGTAGAGGGAGGCAAGGTATCTTGCCTGGTGGTAGCGCGAAGAACCAACAATAAACTGTCAACTGGTAAGCCAATAAGTCCAAATCTCACAACTATCTCCGAAAGCTGAAACAGACATTGCCAGCATTCTCAGAATAGTGAAATTAGCTAAAATTGTCTATCCTTAAGTCCAATTCTGGACACAGGGGCAAAACGGTCATTTCGGGCTAAAACGGTGTCCACCGTTGGACCTGCTTTACACCAAAAAATGTGCCAAAGTCAATGGTCTCTAAAGTCATCAAACTATATGTTACAGATTCGGTTTGATGATACGAACCCAACGGTATGTCCAATTTTGGATTCCGGTGGGCCGTGCACAAAATTGCTCGTTAAATCGGATCGTGGGGCCCGCATAACGGCGATCCGATCAACTGTCTCAGAATTGGACCA
>JANAVB010010193.1:11310136-11332636 GCA_029216955.1 Iris pallida | reverse complement strand
AGGATTGGCTTGAAAACGTGCACACAAGCAAACATTAAACATAATGTCTGGTCGACTAGCAGTTAAGTACACTAAGCTACCGATCATACCTTGATACTTACGTATGTCGACAGGTTTGTCTTGTTCATCAATATCAAGCTTGGTTGAAGTCGCCATTGGAGTGCTAAGTGGTTTGACTGCTTCCAGGTCGAACTTCTTTAATATATCTTTTGTGTACTTTATTTGATTTATGAACGTCCGATTGTTGGTTTGTTTGATTTGCAGTCCGAGAAAGAATTTTAGCTCTCCCATCATGCTCATCTCAAACTCATTCTGCATACACTTTGAAAAGTTTTGACACAGAGATTCATCAATGGATCCAAAAATAATATCATCTACATAGATTTGAATCAAAAGAATATTGTTATTCAAAGATTTTATAAACAATGTAGTGTCAACCTTTTCCTTTGAAAAACCGTTGTCGAGTAGAAAAGAGCTTAGACGATCGTACCAAGCACGAGGGGCTTGTTCAAACCATATAAGGCTTTCTTCAACTTGAAAACATAATCAGGATTTTTGAAATCAGTAAAACCTAGAGGTTGAGCTACATAAACTTCTTCTTTTATAAAACCATTCAAAAATGTGCTTTTAACATCCATTTGAAATAACTTAAATTATGAAAACATGTAAATGCACATAACATGCGAATGGATTTTAATCTCGCAATTGGGGCATAAGTCTCATCGTAGTCGATACCTTCTTCCTGATTATATCATTGAGCTACGAGTCGAGCCTTATACGAGTCACTAAACCATTCTCGTTCAGTTTGTTTTGGAATACCCAATGGGTGCCAAAGACCGGATGATCAATGGACTTGGGAACAAGTTCCCAAACTTGATTCCGTTCGAATTGGTTTAATTCCTCTTGCATAGCATCTGTCACTACCATATTTCTAGTTTGAGGGTAAATTTGTCATTTTTTGGGGTAAATTAAATTTATTAGTATTAATTAGAATTTATGGGAATTTTTAGGAATTATTTTGGATTTATTTGGACTAGTTTGATTTTTGACTAGTTTTGACTCATGTAGACCAACCTAGGAACTAACCCTAGTTAGTTGGGCTTGGTTAGGTCAAGTAACCCTAGTCTAACCTAGTATGACTTAAGTTAGTAGTTATTGATTCATTAGAAACTTAATTAGGAATTTAGGAATCAAGTGTTTTGATAAATGGCTTGTGGTTTCACAAGTCATTTTGTGACTAAACTTGATTGGACTAGCTAAACCTAGCTCAAACCCCACCCACACCCATCATGGCCGGCCACCTAGGTTAAACCTAGGGATTCCCCCACTATAAAGTCCCTCCTAGTTTTTAGGGCTAGCCTCTTTTAGGGTTCTTTCAAAAGTTCTAAGGAAAGAGGTGAGTTCTATCTTCCAAAATTCATTAAAAATCCATTTTAAATCCTTTTTCCCTCAAACCAATTTCATTAGGACCTAAAACCCACCCTCTTGCTACTGGTATAATTTATTTGCAGGAAGACATCAATTTGTGGGACTTGGTGGCTTGAGGAGTTCATCCCATTTGGAGACTTTTTCATCCATTGTGCATCAATAGGTATAACTCCTAATACCCTATTAAATTCATGTTTAAATCCATTTTAGGAAGGCCCTAGCCCTACCCCAACTGTAGGATAGGCTAAACCTAGGGTTCGAGTTTGTTTCGTGTCCGTATCGGACACATATCAGTCATGTGTGTAGGGTGTTCGACGAAATACCTCTGAGAGATCAACTTTGCTGTTTTTAAATTTTGTTTGAATATGAATGTAGATCTATGTGTGCTTGTTGATTTTTGTGAAGGGACCATGGTCGTTTTGTGTCTGTGTCGGGTACAAATCGGGCTTGGACACGAGTGTGTACACTGGCTCGGGACTGTTTACTTCTCCTGCTACTCGAGCACGATTGCTCACTGGACACGGCACTAGAGCATGTGATTTTCACTGGACACTTTAGGGGCAGTGTCTGTCACGACACTCCCCAAGTGGCATGACCTATGGTGTCGTGTCAGGACACGCACGGATGAGTACACTAGTTTTTGCCTGAGTTTGTTTCAGTGTGTTTTGTTTCTGATACGCCTGTACCAGCCACGACACAGGACACGTTGACCCCAACCTGGGTGACACAGACCTAGGGGGACCCTAGGCGAACCACCCTGCAAAGGGACTCGACCCAGTTCGTGTCGTGTCGTACACACGAGACTCGTGCACACGTGCACGAGGACACAGCACATTATGCACTGTCTTATGCACTGTTTTATGTGGACACGTTTGTGTCCAATTTCATGGACACAAACAACTTGTGTAGCATGCACTAGTTATAATTAAATGTTACCAACCTCTGTAATTACATTTTTAATCAATTTCTTATTAAATTGCCTTTTCCCCATTTTTCTGAAACTTGGTATCAGCCCCTTTGTTTCCAGATTTCACATTTAATATTGGTTGATGTTTTAACCTGCAAATCATTGTTAAATTCATGTTTTTAAAGCCCAAACCTATTCTCCTATATGCTGCCTAGCTGTGGTTGAAATTTGGTGTTGATTAGTGAGAGATTAGTTTTGAATTGATAGGTTTTGGGTTGTGCTTTGATGAAGTTCCAGTTTGTTGTTCTTTGTATTAACTTGAGGTTGGCTAATTTAATTTTTAATGCTGAAATCCTAATGTTCCAGTTAGTTTAACCAGAGAATAAATTGATGTGTTAACTGTGACTTCATTTCACATGTGGGTGTAAACCTGAGATTGGTTTAAACTGTCATTTTGATTTTTCTGAGTTTATGATATATTAACCAGTGGGTGACACTGCCCTTGCAGTCCAGTTTGTTTTGAACACTACACACTATTCTTCATTGTCTTGTATTTTCCTGCCTATACACACACACACTTCTCCTTTTTCACTGCCACATTTACATTCCTGTACACTGTCACAGCATACACACACACACTTTGAATTCCTGTGCACACTATTTTATTTTCCCTTTCACTGTCATTAAATTCCTGCACACATATTGGCACTGTTGCACTCTCACTTATTATGACACACACAGTCTTCTCTTTCCCTGTTATTTACTTTCCTGCACACTCTTGATTGTATACACACAAACTCCCCACTGTCCAGTTTGGACTGAATAGCCCACACACACTATTGTAATTTTGTTTTCCCTCTCCTCCATATTCATGTACCACATACAAATTCTCACAGCCCTATATGCCTACATCATGCACAGCCCTATATGTGACTATTTACATAGGTAATGTAATGTATTTATATATATATAAATTAATATATGCATTGATGTGTATGCCCTATAAATGTATATGGTCTATGTAGGTGGTTACATTGTGTATTGCTAAGAGCATGACATGATAATAGGCCTTGAGGTTTGTGTGGGTGTTGCAAGTTCCTGTTGTGCCATGTGTGTATTCTTGGATGCTACTAGTTTAGGCAATGTATGCAATTATGTTGAGAATAGGCCTAGACAGTTTGGTATAGCTTGGTAAGTCTAGATAGGGCTTGTACTACATTATTAGACTTAGTATAGCCTAGTTTAGACAAGGTTGACCTAGTTTGACTCCTAGGCTTGACCAAAGTTGACCAAGAGTTTACTTTGGCCTAGATTGACTTAGAATCATGTAGAATGCATAGTAGGACTACATTACACTATTCTGGACTTGTTGTGACTTGTGCTGTTCTGATTAGGAGCCAGACACCACTCCTTGGACAGTACGTTTCATTCTGGACACTCAGTTACAGGCGAGTACATTCTCTGATCATTTCATATCCTGCTTAGAATTATATTCCTGCTTTAGATTACTATACTTGATGCTATCACGACATTATCACGGATTAGTACTATATGGATCTTCTTATGCGATGTTATCCCCCTTGGGAGCATCGGGTACATTGTGTCATGTGCGTTTCACTTTCATCGTGTACTCCTGTGCTTTCATTACATGTGCACTCCTGTGAATCTTGTACTCTCATGTTCACGGAGCCCCCATGTATACTATTATGTGCACCCTATATGGGCCCCCATGTGATATCCTGTGCAATAACATAACCTGTTTAGATCCTTGTGTATTGATTGGGGATACGGGGGAGTACTAGTAGTCGTATGAACAATTCCATTGTAGTGTAGATTCCTGTGCACCTCGACATCCTGTGCAAATCTGTCCTGTTCACATGTGCTATCTCGTACTCTGACTCACTAGCCACTGTTAGTTCTCTATTTATAGTAGATATTTCTGTTACAGTTCTCTCTCTTGTTTACATACTGTATTTCTTCAGATCCTGTATTTTACTCTACTGTATGATTATATTTTCTAACCTGCTATGATCTGTTGAGATGTACTGTACTTGCTCCTGTCCTGACTGGACCTGTTGAAAATATTACAGAGGACGATGAGGAGGCCTGCCTGGACACTTACTACGGGGCAGCCTTAGATGATACCTGCGAGCTGGACCCTCAGGAGGACCCAGCTCTAGCTGAAGAGATCACCCCGATTGCCTAGACTAGACTAGTTAGGCCTATCTTACTTTATGCAGTCTTGAGACATGTTCTAGTTAGACTCTATTTTGGAGATCAGTATTGTATATATTCTTTTATCTAGACCTTGTACTGTTGGATATTGCTGGGATTATCTTAGACTACTGCTTTTATCTATTTTATTCCTTGAGTTCTATTTCATATCGTGCTACATCTTCCTTAGTTGTGACTGAGTTTTTACTGTTATGTCACCCTCACTCGGGGAGTATAACTGTTTAGATATATATTGTTAGATGTATGTTGACCTAGGACAGCGCTCTACCGCCGACACTGTGGCGTAGGCTGGGCGTTGTTACGTTCTCGTACCCTCACAGTGGGTGCGGGTCGTGACAGTATCTAACCAAAAATTATCACTACATGCTTCTTCAATATTTTTGGGTTCAAGCAGTGAAATAAAAGCAACACAAGAAGCTATATCTTTATTAGAGGAACGAGTACTTACACCCTTGGTAATCTCACCAATTACCAAGTCCTTTGGATGATCTGCCAAGAATATCATCTCTTTTGGCGTAACATCAGGATTGCTTGTTCCGGCTTCTTTGCTTGAAAGTTCTGCATCTTTGTGTGAATGTTTTACAGTAGCTGTACTTGGTGTAATCACATCTTCATTGTCGTCATCGTCTGGATGTTGATTTAGTTCATCAAACTTGACATTAATTGATTCTTCGATGATCATGGTTTTCTTGTTGAAGACTCTGCACCCTTTGCTCTTTGTCGCATAACCTAAAAATATACCTTCATCGGCCTTTTCATCAAATTCACTCAGATTGTCTTTAGTATTAAGAATAAAGTATTTACAACCAAAAATCTTGAAATATGAAACAGTGGGTGTTCTATCAAACCATAACTCATAGGGAGTCTTCTTCCATATAGGTCGAATTAGAAACCTATTGAGAATATAGCATGCTGTATTGATAGCTTCAGCCCAAAAGTATCTAGGTAGACTAAACTGGTTCAACATTACTCTAGCCATTTCAGATAGAGTCCTGTTCTTTACGTTCCACAACTCCATTTTGTTGTGGAGTCCTAGGACAGGAAAATTCATGCAAATAACCATGTGTGTCACAGAATTGTTTGAACTCTGCATTCTCAAATTTACTGCCATGATCACTACGAATGCGAGTAATCATGAAACCTTTTTCATTCTGTACTTTCTTGCAAAAGGTGACGAATTCTGACAAAGCATCGTTCTTGCGTGCAAGAAAATATACCCATGTGTATCTAGATAAATCATCTATAATGACAAATGCATATAACTTACCACCTAGACTAGCAATTCTACTTAGTCCAAATAAGTCCATTTGCAATAATTGTAGAGGTCTAGTGGTACTTACAGCGTTCTTGGATTTAAAGGCGGATCGGGTAGCTTTATTCTTTTCACATTCACTACATACCGTATCCTTCTTGAAAGATATGTCCGGTAAGCCGCGTACCAACTTCTTTGTGATAGTTTTAAAATTGTGTCCATGTTTGCATGACCGAGTCTCATATGCCATAGTTGACTCTCAATGCTCTTGGCCATTAAGCATCTACCTGCTTTATTAGCATCTTCTAACAGATAGAAAATATATATGTTGTCTTCCCTGATACCTTCAAAGATAGTACTACCAGTTGAACTATCAACTATAGTACATTTGTCTTTAACAAAGTTAATGCCATAACTGTGATCAGCTAAATGGCTTATGCTGAGCAGATTATGTTTCAACTCGGTAACTAGACAGACATCTTTAATCACAGGATAAGAAGCCTTACCAATGTCACCGATACCGATTATGTACCCTCTTAAATTATTACCGAAGGAGACGTATCCTTCTTTATTCTTCTTCGATAGTGTTGCGAATAATGAAGCATCACCGGTCATGTGCCGTGAGCAACCGCTGTCGAGGATCCATTTGTTTCTAGCATATGAAGGGCGTTCCACCTACAAAATAATTTGTAGATGAAACTCTTGGTACCCATTTCTTGTAGGGTCATGACAGGTTAGTTTTTGGTATCCATACATAAATATTTAAATCTACTAACTTTCTAATTCTACATGCAGAAGATATATGGCCAATGAGGCCACAATAATGATATTTTGCATGTTGAGTGTTGAAAGTTGTGTGAGGTGCATGATTGGTAGGTTTTGGTTTTCTAGTATAGAAAAATGCATGCTTATTAGTCTTCTTGGGCATAGGTTTGGTATGGTTTGGTCTGACAGTTTTTGGTTTGGGTGTGTTCCGATGATTCGGTAATTGACACGTGTTAGAATAGGAAGCAGCAACTTCGGGCCGTTTTTCTAAACTAATTTCCAACTTTTTGGAGGTGTCATATAATCTAGTGTAGTCAGATGTAAGTGTTTCCATTCTGACTTGTGCACACTGGAGACTCTTTCTTTCCTTAGATAAGTCTTCTTTTAGCTGGATGATAGTTTGATCTTTTTCTTCGAATAACTTGATAGTCTCGTGTAACAACAGCTTAATAGATGAAAGCTCCCCAGACTCAATAGAATAGTCATTATTTCTAACATCAGCTAATTGGTCGGTAAGTCTTTCTACCTCACCTTTGTACTCTTTAAGTACCTTCTTAGAGGTTTCATATTTACTACGCAGTTTCCTGTAGTCATTTAACAGGTCACTAAAAGCCTCTCCTAATTACTCAAAGGTAAAATCATTATAAGGATCAAACATAGGATTAGTGGTTACCTGATTGTAAGCCATCAAGCATACATTTGCAGCATCATCTGATTGTTCGTCTTCTGAATCACTGGCTTCGCTTTCATACCATATGCTTGTATCGGCATACTTCCTTGATTTAGATCTCTTTAGGTAGCCTTTGTCATATTTGCTGCTTTTTCTTGTTGATGATGATGCTGTTGGACAATCTTTCTTCATATGTCCTTTCTTATTACATTCGTAGCAAATAGGATCTTCCTCGTTGTTGTTGCTATCTTTTGTTCTTCTGTTGAATCTCATGAACTTTTTGAATTTTCTTATCAGAAGAGCTTGATCTTCAGAGTCAGAGTCGCTGTCGTCAGAATCATCTTCGACAGTTATTCTATGTTGAGCCTTGAGAGCGATCAACTTTTCTGACTTCTCCTTTGGTGTAGCATCTTCAAAGTCTTTAAGTTCTAACTCGTGAGTGAGTAGCTTACCCATGAGTATTTTCAGAGACATTGTTGAGAGGTCGTTTCCTTCAATGATTGCTGTAACCTTTGGAATCCAGTTCTTTGTGAGAGCTCGTAGAAGTTTGCGAATCTTCTTATGGTTACTGTATTCCTTGCCTAATGATGACAAAGGATTTACAATGCCTAAGAATCTCGTAAACATCTGAGTGACTGATTCATTTGTCTTTATTTTGAACGCCTCGTACTCTTGAGTAAGTCTGCTGATCTTTGACTCCTTGACTTGTGTTGTTCCTTCGTGGGTTACTTCGAGAAGTTTTTACACTTTATTTGATGTTGTGAAAATCGACACCCCGTTGAATTCAGTTCTATCTAAAGCACAAAATAAAGCGTTAATAGCACGTGCGTCAAGACTGGCCTTTTTCTTTTCATCCTCAGTATATTTATCATAGGGTTTATCAACTAAAACTCCATCAACAGTAATATGAGGAGGCTTTTTGTAGCCATCAATAACTATAGACCATAAGTCAAAATTAAGAGATTTTAAGAAAAAATGCATCCATGTTTTCCAATAAGTGTAGTTTGTGCCGTCAAATAGTGGAGGTCTGTTTGTGGCTTGGCCTTCACTTGTAAATTTTACAGTTGCCATGTGTAATACTGTGATCTATAAAATAATTAAAAATAACTGCAGTTTTACCTTGCTTTACTTGTATAACCTGCTCTGATACCAATTATAGAAACGAAGTCGTAAAGCAGAATACTCTAGAGGGGTGGGGTGAATAGAGTAGGCAGCAAAATATTGCTAATTAAAACTTGTTAGCAGTTAGATCACAGAAATAATAATAATCACAAAGTAATAACTGTAAAAAAAAGAGTGATCAGAAGGCAAACGCAAACACAGAGATTCATACTGGTTTCCCTCTTGTGAGGACTAGTCCCGTCGGAAGAAACTCTAGCTTCCAGTTGAATCCACTATTGAAAAATCTTGCAAGTTTTCATGCGAAGTCCTTGCAACTTCTATAGACGCGAGCTTTGATACGAAGAACTCGACCAACTTCAGTTTTGAAGAGTCTTTCTTCAATCAAGCCTCTTATTACAATTTCTCTGAAATCTTCTAAACCGCACCGTACCAGCAAATTGACGAGAGAATTGTAACTGGCTTGGGATTTGAAAATGGAAGCTTTTTGAAAACTCTTTAGAAGAAATGTAAGCTTTAGAAGAGAGAAGATGAAAGTGAATGAGTGATTTTAAATGATCTGAATTCCTCTCTATTTATAGTTTTTTCGAAGACAGAACTCTGGCAAAATTCGGACAGAATTCGGACAGAACTCTTTGTAACAAACCGCAACTGAAGGGAGACCAAGTTCAAAATACAACGGTTCACATAACGTTTACCTTGGCCGAACTCTGGCAGAGTTCTATCAGGGTTGGTCAGGTTAATTTTATGAAAAATATTTTTGGCTTTTTGAAATCCTTTAGAAGCTTTTTGTAAATAGCAGATGTTTTTCAAAAACATAGATCATTTTAAAAATGATAGGTCAGTTTTGAAAAACGATTTTGGATAGCCTATTTTCCAGTACGACTTGGTGTACAATGTATTCCTAGACTCAATAAAAATGAAAATTATATTGCGTAAGGAAATACAGTCTTGAGTGGCAAATATAGCTTCGATCTTGAGCAGTGTCCAAAACGTCTTGAGTAAACATTTGAATTGTTCCGTATATCGAGACAGAGTTTGATCAATTATTAAAATCAGGTTTGACCATGACCAATGGGCCAACACTACCCACAACAGCCCTCACATGAAGAATAGGATCCAAAGTCCTACCCCCAAATGTCGATGCCCTAAAATTCTCGAAGACTTTCAATTTTGTCTATTACACGTATTAGAACTATTTTGCTTGTGAGTATAAATTTATAAAAAATTTATATATGTTATGAACATATATGAAACGGACATGTTGTTAAGATATGATACATACACGTTAACATGAGTTGGTATTGACACGGCATTTTATATGTGTTGATGGACCCTAAATTTATAAAATTTAGTAGTGTATATATATGAGTATCGAGTGGTAGATTATCAAGCAGTAGGTGGTATGTGCATATATTTGATTGAGGGATGAGTGAGCTAGTGAGGGTTAGTAATCTATATAGATAGATAGATTGATAGATAGATAGATAGATATACAAGGGTATAGAAATAGCGACGTTTGAACGATGCTATTACTTTTGCAAGCCTTTGAATGATGTGCATGTATCTATCTTATAGAAGTATATAAAAATGGATATGAATTACTACCTACGACATCGTTCGTAGATGTATAATCATTATCCTGATGACATGTGCGGTGTGCGGGATGAATTCATTGAGGGTGTACAACAGTTCCTGCAGTTCGCCAAGGCGTTCCCTCAGTACATGGACGGTACCAAAATTAAGTGTCCGTGTGTGAGATGTCGCAACTTGAAATATCATCCAGAAGTGGAAGTCACATATCATTTATACTCGAAGGATTTTATGCCGAATTCTATCAGTGGACCGCGCACGGAGAACTTGTGTCTTTAGCATCAGAGTCGGAGGTTTTTGTGTCTACAACCATGCTGCTTACAACGATGGGTAGGTGAACATGGTTTTTGATGCGATGGGGCCTAGTTTTGATCCGGACAATCATGATGCAGCCGAGGAGGCACCGAACGCCGATGCTGCAAAGTTTATAGAGTTGCTGGAGAATTGAAGGACTCCATTATATCCTGGTTGTGAGGATCATTCACCGTTGGAGGTGGATACAAGATTGTTGAGCATCAAGTTCGATTTTTACATGTCATAAGATTGCTATAGCCGACTAATGGAGTTGATTATAGAGATCTTTCTTGAGGGTGCTAAGTTGCCTAAAGACTTCTACTGGTCTAAGAGGATGGTGAGATCGCTCTGGATGGAATACGAGAAAATTGATGTATGTCGCAACGGGTGCATGTTGTACTACAAAGACGACAAGGATGAAGACGTCTGCAGATTTTGTGGTGCTGATCGCTACAAGGACAGTATTAGAGAAAGGTCTGTCGGTGTAAGAAAGTCTACCGATTCGATGCACTACTTGCCGTTGATGCCGCGGTTGTAGAGGTTGTATATGGTAAAGGAGACTGCAGTAAACATGAGTTGGCATAGGCGGGAACAGATCAAAGGAGTGTTGGATCACCCATCTGTTGGAGAAGCATGGAAGAACTTTGATTGAGAGTATCCAGATTTTACTTCTGATCCATGTAATGTCAGATTGGGGCTTTGCTCTGACGGTTTTACCCCATTCGAACTTTCGGGCTCCCAGTATTTGTGTTGGCCTATGATCGTCACTTCGTATAATCTACCACCTTGGATATGCATGAAGACACCGTATATGTTCCTTACCGTTATTATCCCAGGTCCGAACAATCCGAAGAGGAACATCGATGTGTATTTACAGCCATTGATTGATGAATTGAATCAGCTATGGGAAGTAGGTTCCAACACGTACGATGTTTCTAGAAAGCAGAATTTCTAGATGTGGACAGCACTTATGTGGACCATCAACGACTTTCTGTCCTATAAAATGTTATCTAGATGTAGCACGCATGGTCGTCTTTCATGTCCGTATCGCATGGACCGCACTAAGGCTTTTCGTTTGAAACACGAAGGCAAACCGTGCTTCTTCGATTGTCATCGACAATTCCTGCCGAAGGATCATTCGTACCGGAGGAACATGAATGCTTTTCGTGTCGGCGTTGTGGAGAAGGCTAATCCACCACCAAGGTAGCCCGGATACACGATATGTGAAGAGGTAAAAGATTTACCAAGAGCTATTGAAGAGCCTGCTAAGGGCTACAAGTGTGACGGATTTGGTCGCACTCATAACTGGATGAAGGATATATTCTGGGAGCTACCATATTGGAGCACCAATCTGATTAGACATAATCTTGATGTCATGCATATCGAGAAGAATGTGTTTGGCAACATAATTAATACTCTAATGGACATAAAGGGAAAGACGAAAGACAATCCAAAGGCTAGATTGGATTTGGAAGAAATATGTAGACGTCTTGTATTGCATTTGATAGAGGGGAGTTGGAAGTTGAAGCAGCCTAAGGCAATTTTCTCATTGGAGAAAGAGGATAAAGTGAGACTTTATAGGTGGATTAGAGGCCTAAAATTTCCAGAAGGGTACGTTTCGAACTTGAGAAGATGCGTCGACCTCAAGGAGAACAAACTGGCGGGTATGAAGAACCATGATTGTCACGTATTCATGGAGAGGTTAATTCTGATTGCATTTCGAAAATTCTTACCCCAGGTTGTTTGAGATCCATTGACCGAGCTTAGCATATTCTTCAGAGATATTTTTCTAAGTTGCTCGTCGATCGTCTAGAAAAGCAAGAAAATAATATTGCGGTAACACTATGCAATCTCGAGAAGGTGTTTCCTCCTGGATTCTTCGTCTCCATGGAGCATTTGCCAATTCATCTTTCCTATGAGGCATGTGTTGGTGGGCCCATTGGTTATCGGTGGATGTACCCGTTTGAGCAGCATTTGAACCACCTAAAGAGAAAGGTAAAAAATAAGGCTCGGGTCGAGGGTTCTATTTGTCAAGCCTATGTTCTCGAGGAGATTACAAACTTCTGCTCGACTTATTTCAAACCTCATGTTGCTACAAATAGAACGAGAGCTCTGAGAAACGACGATGGATATCAAGAATCTAATAATGGAATATTGAAAGTATTCAATGCGTCCAGAAAGCCTTCGGGAAAAATGAAGAAGAGATATTGAATGACGAAGACCTAAGGGCTGCTCAGTTGTATATATTACTCAATTGCGATGAGGATGAAGTGGAGAAGCTAGAGGGGTAAGTAATTAATGATGAGTTTACGTCATCTCAATGTAATAGTATAAGCTAATATTATAGTATTAATCGGCGGTTGCTTCGTTGTTTTTCAGCACATATAATGATAAGTTGAGGTCGGTTAGACCCTATATAACAGACGAACATTAGAACAAGAAATGAGACGTCATTTTCCTTCCTGGTTGAGCGCATATATAAGCTCTCGTAATTACTGATCTCTTCTAATGCAATTGTGCAATAAATAACTTACTATCGCTTCTTTGGTATTTAGGTTGATCGTTTAATTTCACCCGAGATTGAATCAATTAGAACCCTTGCCAAGGGGCCAATTACTGCCATTAAAATATGGCCAAGTTACTGTGTGAATGGTTTTAGGTTCAAGTCGATAAATGCTCCGATCAGAGACAGCTTCTTAGATCTTGATTCCACAAAAAACAGTTGTTTGTGTATCAAATCTTTGAACTACAAAGACGTCGATCCAGACAATGATATCTTTGGCATCTTGCAAGAGATTGTGGAGTTGACATATAATTATGGCAGAGAACCTGCTAAGATCGTGTTTTTCAAGTGTGAATGGTTCGATCCGATAGAAAATCAAGGTTGGAAAATTGATAAGTATGGTCTTGTGGATATAAACTACAATCGTAGATATCAAGGCTACGAACCATTTGTCCTATCAACTCAGGATCAGCTCATGTACTTCACAGCTTATCCGAGACGGGGAACAATGAGGTCTGAATGGTGGGCAGTATGCAAGACTAAAGCTAGAGATACCTTTAACGTTAATGTAAAAGCTTATCAGGAGGACGAGCTACCTCTTATAACAAATATTGTTGATGTGGACTCCACGGAAGTTACTCATTACACGACTAATAATATAGAAAAGGTAGAATTATTTGAAGAGGAAGGCGAAGTCGACGAAGGCGAAGTCGACGAAGGCGAAGTCGACGAAGGTGAAGTCGACGAAGGCGAAGATGAAAGTGAAGATGAAGAGGAAGAGGAAGAGGAAGGAAGATGAGGTCGAGGAAGACGAACAAGATGAATATTCTGAATATGATTGAGAGAGATGTACTTTTATTTTTTAATTATGTAGACTTGGTTATCTGGATTATCTGGACTTCAATGTTTTCATAGAATGTACTATCTGAACTTAAGATGTTTCTTGTAGAAAGTACTATCTAGATTTAGATGTTTCTTGTTAAATGTACTTTTATATTTCTGACTGTAGAATATACTTAGTTATTATCTAGTCTCTGTTATTTGGTGTATCATTATTTGTTGTTATTAGGTATGACAGGACGACGCAGATCGTTCGGCAGGTCCCGACGTGGGGGATGGGGTTCTCCTCCGGTACTTCTACTGGTACTGGCTCTGGATCCTCTTCGTCGAGTACTCCAGTGTATCGATCAGTACCTCTGTCTGCCATGATGTTACATGGCATATCTCCTGGGACAAGTAGTTCCAGGCCTGACACTGTCCCCTCGTCTAGCATTCATCCTGTTGATACGACAATGGAGACAGATGAGCATATGGAGGAGGCTGAGTCAACGTCGGACCAGTATCAGACAGATGATCCGTACGCACCTCCGGAGGAGACTAGGACGGGGCCGACGGTATAAAGTAAGTATTTTGGTTTATCATATACATATCATTTATTTCTTTATTCATAATAAATTCATTTTTATGAATGTAATTACCTTTGTATAGATATCGTCCTCCGTCGGTACAGAGATGCCTAGTCCATTTTCTGAGGTACATTATGGTGGCCCTTGGATAAACTACTCTGATGCACCAAAGGATAGAAGGAACTTTTGGTTTGTACAGTTCAAAGTAAAAGTATATATGGTTCTAATATTAATCTTCTTATTTATGTATAATGTATAACTGACTAAATTGTTTCTTCTAGCAAACATATTTCCACCGCACCTGGCCAAGTTCATCGAGGGATGTTTCCTGCTGTTGCTGCCAAGCTGATTCATGATGCTATTAATAGCCAGAAGGATCGTGAACGTCACAAAAAGCCGATCCAAGGTTGGATCACCCCTGATCAGTGGACTGTGATGAAGGCTAGGTTTGATGCCCTCGATACAAGGAAAGGTCTGAGAAGGCCAAGGCGGCTAGGCAGAAGGCATCCAAGTGGTGCGGTCGGTCGACCCCGATGACGGAACATTTTCGTCGTTTGGTATGTTTTTTATTTCAAAAATATTATTTTAATATAAGTTCGATTAATTTCATAAATAGTAGTAAATAATATATTTTTAACAGGTAAGGAAGGGTGGTGACGCCAATATGGTGACCGTCTTCCTGGCCATCCATCGGAAGGGCGAAGCTTATTGACGAGAGGACCGAGCAGATCTATGTAAGTATTACAATACTATTTATTAATTTTAATACTTCATGTTAATTTTAATATAACTTAGTAAATATGCATGCAAATAAATATTCATGTAGTTAGTAATAATAAGTACATTAGATATTAGAAATTATAGAGTATCCATACTTTCTAGGCCGACTATCTTAAGCTTCAGGAGTGGGCGGCTGCTAGTGTACCTACTACGGGAGAGGCCGGTACTTCCTTGCAGCCCGCTCAAGCTCCATCGATGGACGAGCTATGGGTTACCACCGCTAGTGGTCTCCATAGGGGTACGTACTACGGTATGGTATCCTTTAGCGCCAGAGTTGCGACACAGTCCTCTAGGGCCTCCGCTGCTAGTGTGCATGGTCCACAGCCCTAACAGATAGCCCTAACAGGAGTCTGCCCGAGTCCAGGAGATGGTTACATCTATCCATGACGAGATGCTGTGACGGATCCAGGTACAGCAGCATACGGACGATGCTACGCTCCTAGCATGATTGGATGTGCTCGATCGTAGCATCATGGAACTCAGGTATATGACTAGAGGACAGACGTGGTGTCACTGATCTTAGAGCGTCGATACAGCGCAGCGTGATGGAGCTGCAGGCATCACAGTTGTCCATGGGCGAGAGGCTGACGTTGATGCAGGATTCGATGGTTGATAGCAGTACGAGGCTGTTTCTACCATGGATTCATACAACTAGCGACTAGTAGTGTTGGAGCAGATACGTCCTCCGGGTGCTCCTTCATCATCACCGACGTCACTACCTCCTTCATCATTATCGACTCCACCTGCATCGGTATCAATTTCACGGTAGGAGTATGAGCTGTTCTTATCCCTTAGGCGCGGCGTTGCCCCTCCTGTTCCAAATCTGTAGTAGTCCTAGTTAGGACTGTTTATTGCTTGTAGAGTGTTTGTTTGTGTGTTGACCCATGATATTGGGTTTGTGTAGACTTATCTTCGTGTTTGATTGGTTGTGTAGACTATCTTCGTGGATATTTATGTGTATATTAGACTTGGTTGTGTATTGGATATTGTTTGTGTAATGTACTATTAATTTTTATCATATTCTATTTTATTGTTCGTTTCAACTGTATGTGCCATTACCGGTGTTGAGTGTTCCACCGAAGGGGTCGGCGAACCTAGGGAATTCAATGGATGGCTGCTCTAGGTCTATTCATTTTAAATGTTCATTATTAAACTGCAGGGATACTATACAAGCAGAATATGTCATTCTGTTTCCTTTTTTACACATTTTAGCGATGTTTAGCGACACGGATTAGCGACTACATAGAAGTCGCCAAACGTTGCAAAAACACAAAACGACGCTAAAATCTGCAGAAATTTATTTACAGAATACAGTCGATAAACGTCATTAATGGTAATAGTTACATCGGTAAATCTACCCACATCTACCGACTGTACATATATCACTTAATAAGTCGACGTTTATCGACTACATATACGTCGCTAAATTGCTGACGTAGAGTCGGTCAACGTCGACAGATTAAGCGACGTATTAACATCGCTGTAAAACGACACAACAATGACATTTTGCGACATTTTCCCTGACACCGACTTCTATAAATGTGACAAGCGTGAAAATGTCGCAAAAATGTCGCTGAAAAATTTCAGCGACGTTTTTCTTCATTTTAGCGACGTTTCTTGGCATCAGTAATATGTGAAATTTTGGTAGTGGACAGGATATCTACGTGTACCACTTAACATGAAGTATGGAAGCTTCTAGAAGTGACTCATGAAGGAACCACTCAAGTCAAGGAATCAAAAATTAGTCGACTAACACAGGAGTATGAAGCATTCAAGATGAAGCCCAACGAGACGATCACGCAGATGTTCAACAGATTTCTCGACATCTTTAACCCTATATCTTCCCTTGGAAAGAACTACTCCAACCATGAGAAGATACGCAAGGTGCTAAGGGGACTAACGAAGAACTGGATCCCCAAAGCTACGACAATCATCGAAGACAACGATCTCACTACCATGTCTTTGGAGACTCTATGGGCAAACTAATGATGCATGAGCTCGACCTCAAGGACTTTGAAGAATTTGCTCCAAAGGAAAAATAAATCGCTCTAAGAGTTCATCGTCGAAAGACTTCTCCAGATGAAACAGACGATAATGACTCCGAAGGTGATGATCAAGCGTTCATGGTTCACAACTTCAAGAAGTTCCTACGATTCAACTGAAGGAAGAAGGAACAATAAGATGACGATGAAGAGCCTATCTGCTATGGTTGTAAGACGAGGCACGTCAAGAAAGACTGTCCTGCAGCAAAGAAATGGAGCCGATATAAAAATTCATACAAGAAGCCATCCTCTTGAAAGTATGCCAACATAAGCATCTGGAATGAAAGCGAAGCCAGTGACTCAGAAGTAGAAGAGGACACTCCCCAAGATACTGTAAACGTCTGCCTAATGGCAACTTGCGACAAGGTAACAAATGATCCACTTGATGACTTTACTTTTGATAAACTTGGAGATGCTTTCAGTGATCTACTTGAAGATCATAAGAAATTACTTAGTAAATACAAACTTGCAAAGGATAAGATTAAGACTCATGAAGCTGAGATTCATAAACTATCATGCTTACTTGATAATATTAGAGACACATCACCCACAGATAACACTGAAGAGTTATCCAAACTTAAATCAAGCTTACACTATGCTGAATCACGTATTGAGAGACAAATACATGATCTTACCATGTTCAATAAAGAACTTACAGAAGAGATAAAGAAATACAATATTACAGCTGTAAGAATTAGTACTTTGACTGCCAAATATGATGAAATGTATATTGCCTCTAAAAGATTAGAGATCAGGCTGGGCAAACAGGTTATTCAACCTTAAACTCAGTCTCACGGTCACAGCACATACTTGACACAAGACTGCTCAACACAAGAGTACACGACATAAGAAAAACACACATACATATGCTAGACACAAACATGCTTTTATGTACACATATTCTCATGCAGCACGACAATCACCCACATATAGACATCATTATCATCCTAAACCTAACACAAATATGCATGCTACATGTCACTACTGTGGTAAATATGGACACACTTCACCACAATGTAGAATCAGAAGATTAGTTGATTTAAACATGTATGCATGGGTACCAAAGACTAACATTTCAGGACCCTCAAGGATTTGGGTACCAAAGGTCACATCTAATCGTGGTGTAGGTGGACCTTCCATCATCTTGTAGAAGCAAATGGATTCTTGATAGTGGGTGCTCGCGACATATGACTGGAAATACAAATCTTTTCGCAACACTATCGATGAAAAGGGAAGGATATGTATCCTTCGGCAATAATCTAAAAGGTTATATTATAGGTAACGGTACTATTGGTAATCCTTCCTTTCCTGTCATTAAAGATGTCTATTTAGTAACAGAGTTAAAGCATAACTTGCTCAATATTAGTCATCTTGCTGACAATGGATATGATATTAACTTTGGAAAAAATAAATGCTCTATATATGATAGATCATTTAGAGACATCGTTTTTTAAGGGATAAGGAAAGATAACATATATATATATTCTATCTCTTGAAAGATACTAACAATGTAGGAAGATGCCTCTACGCTCACAAGGATGAAAGGTTACTATGGCATATGCGTCTTGGACATGCAAACATGGATACCATATCAAGACTTTCAACCAAGAAGCTAGTAAGAGGACTACCGGATATAACATTCAAAAAGGAAATGGTATGTGCCAAACGTGAGAAAAATAAGGCGTCAAAATCTTCTTTTAAATCCATCAACTCTGTAAGTTCTACTAGACCCTTGCAACTTCTTCATATGGATTTGTTTGGTCCTAGTAGAGTAGCCAGTCTTGGTGGAAAACTCTACGCCTTTGTGATTATTGATGACTTTTCCTGTTTTACTTGGTTTTCTTTCGTTCAAACAAAAGTGATACTATCTCTATTTTCAAAAAAATTCTAAAAAGGTACAAAATGAAAAAGGGTTCATGATTACTCGAATCCGAAGTGACCATGATGGCGAATTCGAAAACTCTGATTTTAAAATTTTTTGTGATTTAAATGGATTTCATCATGAATTTTTTTCCTAGAACTCCCAACAAAATGGTGTTGTAGATCGGAAGAATAGAACTCTTGGCGATATGACCAGAGTCATGTTGAATCAGTTTTCACTTCCGAAATAATTTTGGACAGAAGCTGTAAGTCCAGCATGCCATGTCTTGAATAGGGTTTTGATTCGACCTATTTCGAAGAAAACTCCCTATGAACTTTGGTTTGGTAGAACTCTTAACTTTTTCTTATTTTAGAATGTTCGGTTGTTGCTGCTTTATCCTGAATACCAAAGACAACTTAGACAAGTTTAATGCCAAAGCTGACAAAGGTATTTTTTTTGGATATGCTTCCAAGAGTAAAGGATACAGAGTATTCAACAAGCGCGCCATGATTATTAAAGAATCTTTTAATGTTACTTTTAATGAGAATAATGCTACAACAGTTGTTCCTGATGACGAAGATGACGTATATATAAAATCAATAACTTCTAAGGATACAACATCTGGAACCAGTTCTCTGGAAAGCTTACCAAAGAAGTTCCGTTTCACACCAGAACATCTAGAAAACTTGGTAATAGGTGAGGTATCAAGAGGAGTAAGTACTCATTCATCTATTAGAGATTCTATAGCTAGCACTGCTTTATATCTCAAATAGAACCTAAAAATATTTTAGAAGCTTTTTCTGATATATTTTGGATATTGTAATACAAGAAAAACTCAACCAATTCGAAAAAAATTAGGTTTGGGAACTTGTTCCTAAACCTGCTGACCATTCGATCATTGGTACTCGGCGGGTCTTTCATAACAAATAAATGAGGACGGTTCAATCACATGTAAAAAAGTACGTCTCGTAGCTCAAGGATACAACCAAGAAAAAGGTATCGACTACGATACGACTTATGCTCATGTTGTATGACTTAATCAATCTATATACTTTGTGCCTTTACAAATTTCCAAAACTTCAAACTCTTTCAAATGGATGTCAAAAGTGATTTCTCAATAGTTTTATTAAAGAGGAAGTTTTCGTAAAACAACCACCTGGTTTTGAAAACTATAAATTTCTTGATCATGTTTTCAAGCTTAAGAAAGCTCTTTATGGCCTCAAACAAGCCTCGCGCTTGGTATGAATGCCTAAGAACTTTCTTACTTAAAGAAGGTTTTTCAAAATGGAAGATTGATACGACACTTTTTATAAAATCAATTGATGACACAATTCTATTAGTACAAATTTTTGTAGATAATTATCTTTGGGTCTACTAATGAGGCATTATGCCAAGAATTTGCTCTAAGTGCATGTAGAATGAGTTCGAGATGAGCATGATGGGGGAACTTAACTATTCCTTGGATTGTAAGTCAAACAAAACTCGTAAGGGGTTTTCATCAGTCAATCAAAGTATACAAAGGATATGCTGAAGAAATTTGATCTTGACAACATCAAACCAATCAGTACTTATAAGGACCCTAATTTTTTTAGAATTATTTTTTTATCTATTTTATATGTTTTCTATTTATTGAATTAGATTTTTATTTTTAATTATGACTATAGATGTACTTTTTCGTAGTATTGATTTTTGAAGCAAAATAATTATTAATTTCTCAAATCTATCCCCATCATTGTATTCTAGACGAGTCCACCTTAAGTTTGATATATCATGTCCCATCCAAACGTGTTCTCTTGTGCTATATTTTTTTCATGTGCAACTTTAGGGGTAAAATAGTTATTTTAGTCTCTACCGTAAAATTTGACTAGCTTTCCAATTAGCAATTAATGCCAACTTCGATCCAAATTATTTGACCCAATATATGGTTTTGACCCATTTTGAGCCTACGCACATATCATTGGTGTGCCACTCAATTGAGTTCTCATGTGCTAGTTTATCTTAAGTGGCACATAAGTCAAATTATAGACATATTGGACTAAATCGATCACAAAAATTCTACCGACCCACAACTAGTCCAACTAGGGACCCGTGGAGCCTATCCTAGGATATCCTAACCATTAGACATATCTTAGATTAATTTTTTTGGATTTATATGCAGCCACATTAATCAAATCTAATTTAAATCAAATCCTATAACAACTTTCCTATTTTGGAACCAATTTAAATCCTATGAGAGAGAATTGGTGTATATTTTAGAATATGCAATCAAATCCCACCAAACTAAATCCTAATATACCCCAAATTCTTTCCCTTACATGAATCTCTCCCATCTAGGATTTAAGTACACTTTGTATATTTCTCTATTAAAACCCTCCAATTTCTTTTATATTTTTGCACTTTTCTTTCCACTCCACAGAAATTCATCACCCGACCTCTTTCAACCCTCTTACCACCTTCATCTCGACCCTAGGACACCCCCTAGAACCCCGTCACCTTCCCAAGGAGCCTTAGCCCCTAATTTGAATGATACGAGGTGCGAAAGGCACCCGAAGTCGACCGAATTAGTGCTGGATTCGTCACAGCATGTTAGTCAACTTGTAGACAAGATTTTATCAACTTTTTCTCATCTGTTTTTACTTCAAACCAAATCTGAGAGTTACCTTTTTGTGTCTACTCCAACCTTTGATCGCTGGATCCTCCAGTTCCAAACAGTTTGCCCGTGGCATCGATTTTACGACAGGGTGCCAGAATGATGAATCTGGTTGCGAGCTATTTTTCACTAATTTAAGGTCCGTTTCTAATCTTCTTGTATTTTTATTCAGAATGTAGACGTCAATATCTTTCCGATGCATATCTGTAGGATAGGTTTTGCATCCATTTGCTATTTTTAAATATTTATGACATTTGCGTGTCACCGAACTCCGAAAAATTCTGCTTTCCTTGTGTCCAAAAGTGTCAAAACTCCATGAAACCATATTGAACTTTATGTTGTGCAAGGTTTAATATTATAAATACTATTTTAACTAATTTTTTCAATTTTTACAGAATTTAGTATTTTTAAACATTTATTATTTTGGGCCTCAAATCGTAAACCAAGTCTAGGAATAATGTTGTAGAATCAATACAAATCTTGTACTGATATTTTTTTATGTATAAAATATATTGTTTATTATTATATAATGTTTATAAATATTTTTCAGAATTAAAAGTGATATTTTATGTTAATAATATATTACTTTTATATGTAGATTTAATACTATATATGTTATATTAAATAGAGTAGTTAATATGACTAGTTTTGGTATAAATTTATTATTAAGGTCTATATATGGCAAGTGCATATATAGTAAGTTATTAATTTATATTATGTTCGCATTTCAGAATTCGAGCGTCGAAACTGAGATCCGTCAATTCCAGTGATCTCACATCGCTGAAATTGACGAAGCGACCGTATGGATCACCAAGACAAGATTGTTAACCTTGTGGTTAATCGTCTTGTCTCGATTCATGTGGCATAGGTTTCATGGTATGACTTATGAGATGCAAACGTAATATTGTACCTAGAGTTTGTAATCCATAATATTAACGATAGTGATCATAGAGATAGTATAACCTGCTCTAGGTGGTATGATTAATAAAATAGTT